>PVIJ01005279.1:0-71600 GCA_004024925.1 Scalopus aquaticus
CCATTTTTTTTATTGTTATTTGTGTCTTTTACATTTTGTATTCCCCTTGTGCAGCCCACCACCAATTCACCCGTGATCCATCTCCATGGTCCCCTGTATTCTCCTCTCTTCCATTTTGTGCCCTTATCCTCCCCTCCCCCCTCCCCCACCGCTGAGTGTCTCTCTCCCACCTGGCCTCCCTATAGTCCTGTTATAAGTGAAATAATCACATTTTTTGTGGTCCACCCAAGCCACAGTGAGAAATTAATCAATTCTGTAAAAAGATACAAAATCTTAAACTTATCTTTTAATCACATGGATAGAATTTTTCAGACTATCTGATTTTAAAGGCATATTTACCTATTGCCCTCATTAGCTGCCTGCTTAAAAAAGGGAATTAAATACCAAAAATGTTCCCCAGCTTTATCCCTATTGATAGTGAAGAGTTAGGGTTGTTTTAAACCTTTCTGGAAATGAGAAACTTATCTGAATATTACGGATTAGTTTTTGAACTGTCTTTTCAAACATAACTGCCAAGATTATTTCCAAATTATAATGATAATATTTGTCATGTAAATGCCTTTCAGACTTTTCTTTAGTGCCAACATCAGTACATTCCTAAATTTTTATCTCAATCCAAGTCAAAATAATTTCAAGATGGTCTACGGTTTTTAAAAACAATGCCATTTAAGTGCTCAGAAAATTGAGATGCCCATTTTTGCTTATGGATTCTCTGAAAAATGGCGTCTTTTCTGGATTTTACCCAGTTTCCACAAATCTAGCAAATAAGATCAGTGAGGTAAACTATTAACTAACTGCAGGAAACATGGCATAAACAATAAGCCAGTATGTAGGGTATCTGTACTACTCACTATTCAGATTTTCCAGATTTTGTTTGTATCCTAATTTCACTTTGTCTACAGAAATAGATCTAACATAAAATATAAGAAATTAGCTTTATACTCTAAGTCCACCTTTATAAAGAACTTTATTGCTTTTTCATATTATAAGGTAAATGTAGTAATTATCTGGCCAACAGAGCACATAAATTGATGCAAGATGGACACCCATTTTCACAGTTCTTCTAGCACAGAATTTCAAAATGGTAACCTTGCTTTTCACTCCCTTTTCCTAAATTCTGTCAGATGGCAAGAGGTCTCCTGCAGGGAACCTCCATGGACCATTCTCCAGCTCCCCTTCTGCTCTTTCCTTTCAGTTTTTCAGAGATCTTTGTACATTTTCAAAAACTACTTTTAACAGAGGAAATTTCTAATATCAAAAAATGGGAAAAATAAGCACAACATTTCAAGATTATTTCTGGCAACAGTTACTCTGTGAGAACTACAGAAGTTAAAAAAATGCAATGTCTAATATGCTTCTAGCAGTGATCCTCCTTCCCAGCTCAATACATCATTGTCTTGTTCTGTACAAGTGAGGAAACGAAGAGAAGATGAATGACTAAGGATAACATTTCTTTCTAAAAAAGACCTCACTATTCTGACAATTTTATGTCATAATGGAAAGGGAAGATAAGGTTAGGAATGATTAGCAGGCAGATGGCTAAAAACTTGAAAGTTGGCATCAAAGTACAGTTTGCCCCTAGAACTGACATCTGATAGATATAGCTCATAGCAACCAACTGGATCCTCTCAGCTACAAAATGGAGGAACTGTTTAAAAATGAGCACTTGTGAGAAATTGCTAGGGAATAATCCTTTTCATTTGCGAGAGAATTTGACATTCAGTCGTATATTTTGGTGTTGATGGCTTCACTGTACATGATTAACCATAGCCAAGCCATTAAAAATTAATACAACAACCAGTTTTTTGGGGAAGAAATACTAGGGGAGAATGTAAAGTTGGAATAGAAGTGAATTATTTTAAAAATAAAAAGAAAAGGAACGTAAGTCTGGCCCTACAACTTTGTTTGACTCCTGTATTCAACATTCAAGTCAATTTTAAGTGGTCAGCTTGAACCATATTTTAAGTTAGAGTCCACTTTCATATAACCCTACAATCTCATGCAATTCTCCCACAATAATATTCACATACATTATTTTAACACTTTTAAAATAATGTCTTCTTGTTTTTCTTATGGAGGGTAAAGGTAGTAATTTCTGTTTCACCACTCTGCACCCTGTACTGTGCTTGAAATATGGTCCATGTTTGGTTTACAAATATTTGTTGAATGAATATCTTCCCCAAAGATTAGCTTTTGATCACTATTGTATGCTTTCTTAGCAAGCTGAAATTCTCTTTTGCAGCATGTGTCCTGGAATTATTAGTTCACTGCTGGTCTATCATGTTGGGCTAGATCCTCCAAGATGGCAGGAACCCCATCTTGCTTACTTTTTTATCTCTAGTGCCTGGCATAACAGTAGGCACAATTAGTGCCTGGCCTTCATACATTTGTTAAATGAATAGATGATTAAATGACTGAATGAAGGAAGGAAGAGAAGAACATGGGGAGAAAGAAGGAGGGAAAGGAATGAGAGGGAAGAAAGAAAGAAAAGAAAAAATGATAAAGATTGAATATCAATTAATCATCTTTGGGAAACCTTATCTTCATATTCATTATTTGGACTTTTCAGAAAATGAACTTGGATGATGAATGTACCTTTTTCAGAGAAGTGACCTTTAACATATTCTACAAGAATTAACTTAGAATTTTGGTTTGGGATATAGTCAAATGTTCAAGGGAGAGAATTTCTGTCCTAAGTGAAATGACTAGAATGAAACAGCAATTAAGAGTAACCATAGGAAACTTTAGTCCTCATTAATAGTTAAGACAGGATATAGCTGCTTGGTACTGAGGGCAACTTTTGGAGGAAATGAATTAAACATGATTAAGGAATGTTAAGATTGGCATGATTACTGGGGTCCTTTCATTTTATTGCAAATGGCGTCTTCTTTAAAAGCTGTTATATGTAAGACAAAGCACAGATTTTCTGAGATTCACTTTTATAGGACTTCATGATCAAGGTCTTATAAATAGCTCTCTGAGAAGCTATTGTCACGGATGTCAGCAATGCATATTTACGACTGTGTTAAGAAATGCCTTATTGACTCAGTGGACTGGAAGGAAGTTCCAAGTGTCTTTGTCTGTAAATCATTGATAAGAGTGACACTAATGGAACTTTAAGCATGTTTTGGTTAAAGAGGCCAAAATGACTGCTTTATTTGCTTAAGCTCAAGATTAAACAAATTACCATCTCCTCCCCTTTAGAGCTCTGGGCTATGTAGAGGACAGACTAATTAGGAAAGAAAAACAAATTCTGGACCAGACAGCCATGTTTGAGGCAGAACATTATAGTAAATAGGATCACAGATTTTAGAGCCAGCCTCAAGTTGCAGACCTGGATCTGCTGCTTCCTATTATTTTCCATTTTATGCCTCAAGTTTCTCATCTGTAAACTGTGGATAATAATAGCATCCACTTTATAGAGTTGGTTTGAGGACTAAATGCGTATAAGTACAGGTAAATGTTTATAATAATATCTTGTTCAAAGTAGGCACTAAATGATAATCTGTTGTTATTAATACTATTGACACCACCATCATCTTTGATTACATAATTAGTGGGGAAATTAGTGGGGAAATATGACTGTTCTCATTTTTCTCCTCTTTTCACAAATGTGGACCATGCTTTACATTTATCTTCCAAAAGTGAAAAAATATTCATCATCATTTATCTTCAGGGAAATGCAAATAAAAACCACAATGAGATATTATTTCACACTCTGAGAATGGCTCATCAAGAAGACCAGAAACAACAAATATTGGTAAGAGTTTGGAGAAAAGGAACATTCAGTCACTGTTGGTGATTGGCCAGCCCCTATGAAAAACAGCATAGAGGTGTCTCAAATAATAAAAATAGATTTTTGATATTATACAGTAGTTCCAATCCTATGCATCTATCAGAAGGAATAATTTGAAGGGATACATATACGCCTATATTTCCTACAGCACTATTTACAATAACAGAGTTAAAGAAATTACCTAAGAGCCCAGATGCAGACAGCAGATTAAGAAAGTATGGTATATGTATCCTTTTGGATTAGTGTTTTGTGTCTTTTGGGTAAATTCCCAAAAGTGGGATTGCTGGGTCATATGGAAACTCCATGTTTAGCAGTTTGAGGAATCGCCATACAGCTTTTCATAATGGTTGGACCAGTTCACATTCCCACCAGCAGTGTAGAAGAGTTCCTTTTTCTCCACATCCTTTCCAGCATTTGTTGTTGCCTGTATTTTTAATGTGTGCCATCCTCACTGGTGTGAGGTGGTATCTCATAGTGGTTTTGATTTGCATTTCCTTGATTATAAGTGATGTTGAGCGTTTTTTCATGTATCTGTTGGCCATTTGCTTTTCTTCTTTGGAGAAGTGCCTTTTGAGCTCTTCTGCCCATTTTTTTGACTGGGTTATTGGCTTTGTTTTTGTTGAGTTGTGTGAGTTCCTTGTAAATTTTTGTTATCAGTCCTTTATCAGATATATTGTGTGCAAAGATCTTTCCCCAGTTGGTAGGGTGTCTGTTAGTTTTGGCTAATGTCTCTTTTGCTGTACAGAAGTTTTTTTATTTTGATGTAATCCCATCTTTTTATCTTGTGTTCATTGCGGCACTGTTCACAATAGCAAAGGTGTGGAAGCAACCCAGATGCCCCAAAATAGATGACTGGATCAAGAAGATGTGGTACATATACACAATGGAATACTATTCAGCATTCAAAGAAGATAAACACATGCAATTTGCAGTGACATGGATGGAATTAGAGGGGATCATACTCAGTGAAATAAGCCAGAAAGAAAGAGAAAAATATCGAATGGTTTCACTTATAACAGGACTATAAGAAAACCAAATAGGGGAGAGACACTCGGGGGGCGGGGGGGAGGAAAAGGGTACAAAATGGAGTAGAAAAGAACACAAGGGACCATGGAGATGGATCGCGGGTGAATTGGGTGGTGGGCTACCCAAGGGGAATACAAAATGTAAAAGACATAAATAACAATAAAAATATATATTTAAAAAGAAGAAAAAGATTATTGAACAATTTAAAACTAAAAAAAAAAAAAGAAAGTATGGTATATATACACAATGGACTACTACTCAGCTACAAAATAAAAAGATGAAATTTTGCCATAAGCAACAACATGGATGAACTAGAAGGGATTATGCTAAACAAAATAAGTAGAAATGAGAAAGATAAATACCAGGTGATTTCACTCATATGTGGAATACAAAGAAGCAAAGAAAGGAACAGATACAACAAACAAAAATCCTAGAAATCAGACTGCAGAATTAGCACTACTAGAGGAGGAGGGGATGGGGTAGGATGTAATGGGCAGAGGGGCCCAATGGACGTGGATGAAGGATTACTTGGGCACTGGTCGTGGGTGTGTATGTTAATATACATTTGAAGAGTTTTGTCCCATGCCCCTGTAACAAACACAGTGGTGTAAACCAATGTTATTTCAATATAATAATTTAATTAAAAAAAAAATTTCCCTCAACGATGAACCAAAGAGGTCACAAGAACATCTTCAACTCTTGACTGTTCTTTAAATACTGTATAACTTAGATACCATTAGGTAGAGGAATCAAGTAAATAGTTTGGATACCAATCTACCTTTATACTATTCTCAGATCTGTCTGAGAATTTTTGTTAAAATAAACCTGACAACATAACAACTCCATCTATTTTCTGCTCCCAAATTTGCTTGTCTGGTCTGATCTTGCCTTCAATCACTGTAAATTAACACAAACTTAGAAATGACTTACTGCCCAATAGTGAAAGTCACTCAACAGCTGTGTGGCTGCTGAAACAACTGAAGGGGAAACTTCTACCTCAACATGGGGCATTCACCCTGGATATTAATGTAAGTTTCTGGAAACAAAATCACAGCAGAGCCCTTCAGCTTCCCTGGGCCATGATCTAAAATAAATAAGTCATATTCTACCATTGTGATTAAGGCAAGAAACAAGGCTTAGAAAAATAGGTATGTCTACTGCTCACCTCTAAAGTGCAACATTCTCAATCTAAATCCTGGCTGGATCTCTCCCAACACAATATTTAAACCGAGACCACTGATCTAGCTGGGTGATAATTTATCTGGCTTTTCTTCGCTATTGCTAGCCTTCAAGACTGGGAAGTATTTGGAAACAATTTCTATAAAAGAGACAGACTACCTTATTTTACATGAACAACTTCTCTGGCTACATTAAATTCCCTGGAATTATGTGAAACACTGACATGAAAAGTTGAATATATTATTGTTTAAATATTTTAATATTATTTGGATTACTGGCAAGGTGACTTAGAGCAAGTTGGAATCTGTAAGCCCTGGTATCTCATAAAGAAAAATGCCCAACTTTATGGGATGTTGTAAGCGTTAGAAATTGTGTATGGAAAGTAATTAATACACCAGGCAGCATACAGAATATACAACATAAACAAGAGTTGACATTCTTATTATTAAAGTAAAAACTGAAACTCAATTTCAAAGACAACATTAGAGGAGCTTACCATGAGTTTTGATGTTCAGAGATTTCTGAAAGGATGGAAAGTGGAGCTATTTACCTTTCAAGCTCCACATCCAAGTCCCACCTGTCACATGTCTTAATTATTCATGCTGTGGTGAGCAGTGTAAGATGCTCTGTGCACTGCACCTTTGCCTTATTTGTTGTTATGTCTTAACTCAGTTTTGCTCTGTCTCTGCATGACAGTTACATACAAGTAGGAATACATTGTCAGAAGAAAGTCCAACAATACTTATAAAAATTATTGTTAAAATTTCTTTTAAATTGAGATTTTTCTATTACCCTTCATGGGTAAGTGTAATGGCTGTTAAAAAAACATGGGCAGGGGTTATACACAAGTACTGTTAGGGAAAGTTAAAGTATAATCAACAAAATAAGCAGGATTTGTGATAATTCTAAGTTATCACCGCTAAACCGTAACTATTTTATGACATTTTTTCTTGCAGCTAAACAAACAAAAAAACATGATAGAGCAACATCCCTGAATTGGTTTAGAAGCAAAGACAAGAAGACCAAGCTACAACTTGAGATATTCAAGGAAGAACTGGTTGTGAGATACTGTCTCCTGGAACAAGCATGTCCACTCTGGGTTAGATGCCACCAGTGGGCTTTCCTGTCGAATTACAAAATGATCTTCAATTACAAGTTTTGATTCCTGTACCACATGAAAATTCATAAATGTTAGAGTTTACTTGCATCTATGGATAAATTCCTTGTAATCACCTTACTAAATTATTAAACATTATGGAAATCTGCTATATAGGCACTAAAATTAGTGTTTTGCTTAATTTTATAATTAAGAGTTTTGTGAGGAAGTTCTGCACAGTATCAGAGACAGGGACTTCTGTAAATCCCAGTGGGTTCATGTGTGATGTAATGTTAAGAGTATGGCAATTGAGATTTTATTTTGGAGTCATGATGAGTAGATTTAAATACAGCCTCCAGCCTTTATTAGCTGGTTTTACCTCAGAGAAATAATTTAAGTTTTCTCTTCTTAGTTTCCTAATCTGTAAAATGGGGAAAATAATACAATAATATTGTGAAGATCAATGGACAGACAGTGGCAAAGCAGAAAAGTATTTTCTGAAGTGTAAGAATAATTAAAGTGTTTGCTATTAATATTATCACTCTTTTAGTTTCAGCTGTGGCAGCCAGCAGTGCTGCTAAACGTTTATTTTTGGATTTCATCCTTTGGGTTTATGGTAGTCCTAGTTTCCTTTCGGGCAGAGGCCCCTCCCCTCCCCCCATGGCTATTTCTGTGTCAATGGAAACAACTTAGTATCACTTCCATGTGAACTTTTAATTGCCTGTGCAAATTCCTCCAAGCTCTGCATAAGTATCTTAGATTAGGGATCAGCAAACTTTTTCTAAAAAGGCCTAAATAGTAAATATTTTTGCTTTCATCAGCCATCTGCTCTCTGTGGCAACGACCAAACTTTGCTGTTGTACCATAGAAGCAGCCTAAACGATATGTAAACAAGAAGTGTGGCTGTGTTATGGAGGCAGCTTTGTGAAAGGGGGAGGAGCACTGAGCAGGTGCTATTTTCCCCAACCCAACTGCCTTGGATTGCAAATCCCAACAGGCCATGAACAAGACTTCCTGAATTGGGGCAGCTGGGAAGGAGAAAGGTGGATATGTATAGGGAGGTGGAATGAAGGAGGGGAATCACAGAGGAGAGAGATGCAGAGAAACACGGGTGACAGACACATGGGAGGCAGCGATTATAGTGGTTATTACCTTAACTTAATGATGGATTAGATGGTACATTTTGATTTTTGAGTCTCTCCTTCTATCTCAGCTCTCTGGGACCTGCCTAA
The DNA here is from genome assembly GCA_004024925.1 of Scalopus aquaticus. Lineage (NCBI taxonomy): Eukaryota > Metazoa > Chordata > Mammalia > Eulipotyphla > Talpidae > Scalopus > Scalopus aquaticus. The sequence continues at coordinate 8,330 of PVIJ01005279.1, forward strand.
CCCCTTTCTTGTAGTTCTTGCCAGAAAGTTCCTTAGACTAGTGGCAAGCTTTTAGCAGTCCCACATTGGGCTGAGACTGTTTAGCCTGTTATTGGTCCATAAGGGGATAGGTAATTTTTGGAGTTTTATTGGGGAACTATTCTTTAAAATCCTTTCTTCTTTTTCTCTCTCGCTATATATATACCAATTCTATTAAAAATCTTTACCCTACTAGTTTGCTTTCCTTGCCTTTGTGTGCATGAGTGGTTGGCGTCCTTATAGAGTATGCACTGTATAATGGTTTGGGGTCCCGGTCTCAGTGATATGTTAACAGCTGTTCACCAACACAATTTATTATGGAAACTGGAACTTGAATTTCATCTGTCATAAACTATTCTTTTGATTTTTTCCTCCAACCATTCAAAAAACATAAAGACCATTTTTAGCCCGTAAGTCATATAAAACAAATGAGATGATGAGCCAGATTGGCCTACGGCCATTGTTTGGCCACTCCTAGTTTAGACAGTGACAGCTCTAGCAGTTCTTGTCCCGAGTAACTCCGACAAGCACTGCCCACTGCTGAAATAAAATGGGCATATTACATGATGAATAAACCTGTAATTTCTTTTAAATCATCAGATTTGGGGGTTGGTTTGTTGTTGCAGCTTAACACAGTATAATCTGAAATAAAATATTATTCTAAGATGAGGACAGAAAAAAGGTCGATCATTATTGTAAGAGTGTTTAAATATCTTTAAAGAGCTTTAATGATAACTAGGGTATACCCATCTCCAAGGCTTTCACCAATGAAGTACAATCTTTCTAATCTCTGTGTTCAGGAAGAACGAGGATGAGCTATTGCTGCTTAGTTTCTTTCTCTGCACACATACGTCATCCATACCTGGCTCTTGTCATTGCAGTGTTTTATTTAGTTTAGCTGAGAGGTAATAATAAAGTGCATATTTATTTATATCATGAACTTGTGTCTCACATCCACAGCCAGAGAAATCAGAAAACACACATTTAGGGGAAAGGAAGGAAAACAGAAACTCTGATTTGTGTTACACATTGTTAAAGTCATTAAGTATGACTCAGGTATAAAAACTTATTACTTTTCTTTTTGACAGTGATGACAATTTAATAGTATTTGACTCTACCAAGTTATATACATCGTCCAAAGGCATTGAAAGGGATTGTTTATCATGATGATAAACAAGGTTTCATTTCCTCTTTGGCTGCATGGACGTGATCAGAAGTCTAAGGCCATCCAAAATCACTTAGTCTGGCCACCAGATAGACATTAAGCTACTTAGGGCCATCTGCACTTGAAATGAGCTTCACTTAATGGGCCTTCTCTGAGCAGGTGAGCACTAAGGGCATATTTGCTTGAGTGTGGGAGCACTGAGGTACTCAGTGTGGACTTGGGGGATGAGGGAAGTGTTTCAGTCTTATTCTCTGGGAATTTCATAATACTTTCAAACCACAGAACTGGTTTTGATTCTGGGTTGGTGAAAGCAGACTAGATAAATTTTCAACATGCCAGGAATATAAAATGAGTTTGTATAGCTAAGTATTATTTTGTTCTCAGTAATATTTGTTCTTAGTAATGTTATTATTATATATTATTATAATGATATATATTTTAAGATAATTATAATTATTCTTAATAATAATTATTATCTGTAGCTATCATTAATACCATTAGTCATTTCTGCTTTGTCAGCCTATTTTGTCAACCTGCCCAGCAAGAATTTTCATTTTTTTAGGTCACTGTTTAGAGAGTCAATGTCCATTTTGTTCCAAATTCATGGCTCTGATTCTTTACCTTGAAGTAAGAGTGTACAAAAGTCAGAACCAGCTAAGTTAATGATATATTCTCTAGTGAACAAATTATTTCTATAGTAACCTGGTACAAAGCATATACAGTTAGATCAAATTATAAAACAATTATTGTTGGGAAAATATAACTTTTTCTATAATTATTTCTGCAGGAAAAAATATCTAAATCTGGATCTTGTCACTATGTTAATGTCTAGATAGATCACTCTACAAATGAAGGGAATCAACACAGAAGGAAGCCAAGTAGAGAGGTAGAACATTTCCTGAAACCATTGTTAGTGTGACTTGATGCAGCTGTACCTGATGCAAGTTGTTGAATTTCAGCCAGATCATTTTGTTGTTTGACTGAGTTTGAATTGTATTTTTTTTGCCACTTTTAATAAAAACAGTCCTGAGGTACAGTTATACCAAAGGCATCAAGAAAGTTCTTTGCAATTATTTTTAACTTCTTTTCAGTAAATTTTATTGTATAGGGGCCTCCCTGATGGCACAGGGGTTAAAGTCAGAGCTATCAAGCTATCACCAGCCACTGTACCATGAATTCAATCCCCAGCCAGGGAGCTGACCCACATGGCACATCAGACCTCTCCTGTCTCACCTGCTGCTCCCTTCAGCAGTGTAATTCAGTAGAGCTTCCTGTTCTGCTTCCCAGTCTCTGGTGAATCCTCTCATCCCCCACAACTCTGGTCTATACCCCAGTTCTTCTACACATAAATAAAAATAAATCTTTAATAAAAAACGTTGTCGTATGCAGGACCCTATGGTTGGGTCAAGTTGAATCAGATACTAGCCTTCTCAAGTGTCACCCCCTCAGCGAAGTCTTCCTTAACTTCCCTGATTAGATAACTCACACCTGCTCCTCCTCACTCAGCATTCAGAGGACTGTGAATTTCTCCATTTCTGTACATTCAAATGGCAATTTTATATGTGTATGTCAATTTTTTTTATTATTGTTATCTGCTTCCTATAAAAAGTAAAAAGCTCTCTTAAGCAGGGGCTGAATCTTTTTTCATTGATCATGTTATTTTAGTGCCCCAGACAATGGTTACTGGGAGAGATCACTGTTGCCAATTCAATACTTATTTTCTTCTTTTTCCATAGAGTTAGAACAATAATTTGGATGAAAGTGGTCATATATCAATACATTAAAAAATGTTGTCTGTTCCCCTTATGGTTATGAGTGGACACATGGTGCAATATTGTCAATGGGACAGAAATGAAAGTTTGCTAGGCTATTTAGGGAGACTTTGCTTTCCCAACATTGTAACCTTCCCTTCCTATCTACTATTGGTTTACTTCTTCTTACCTTAAATGCAAGCTAGATGTGTAGGACTTGAGTTGCTGTTTTATGCCAAAGAGAGAAAGGTAAAAAAAAAAAAAAAAGACATGAAGATCACTGATATATTAACTTAGAGTGTGTTGGGTGTTGTTGGCACCAAACAACTATTTCCAATGTTTCTGCTGCATGAGAAAAAGTAAACTGTCAATTTGTTCAGCCCACCTTTCCATGGGTTTCTTGGAACGAAATGTAGTACTGATACATTGGTGCATGTGAGGATTTTGATAAATTCTTGTAAAATATATCAATGAATGAAAAATTGGAAACACATTTGACTTCAAAGATCTAGACAGAGAGGTAGAACAAAGAGAGGAAAACTCACTTATTTCAAAGTAGAAGTTAAATCACAAAACTGAAGGGTAATTATTGTAAATTTCTAAGTAACCGGGAGATACTACCTTCATCCTATTGGATTAAGTAAGACTTCGTGGAGAAGTAATTGATTTAAGCCCTTGGTCCTACAGGGGTGATTTGTCCTTGTGGTGACAGGAGATGGGCTTTCTAAGTAGGATGAACAAGGATGGAACCTGTGACAGACTCTGAAAGTAGAGTCTGTTCATGCCCTATATAACTCCTCTTTTTCAGCGAGAGTGGGACTTTAAGAAATAACTTATAGAATTGAATATAGAAAAGGTGATAGGATATTACTCCTGTGATTAGGCTTCATTATATGGCAAGGATGAGGTGATATCAATTCCATGATTATCTTTATGTCTATAAAACCTTGTTAGTATCTACTAGAGAAGTTATGTCTCCATTGCTGGCTTTGAAGAAAGTTTGAGAAGGTCTCTGAGAATTCCATATGACAAGGAATTGCAGGTGGCTTCTAAGAGCAGAGATTAGACTCTAGCCACAAATCACTTAACCATAGGGGATGAAACCTGAAGACCACCTAAGGCAACATGGACATGGACATTTCCTCAGTGACTCCTCTGAGAAGGTCTGGGTGTCTGTCATGTCAAACTTACCTAATACATTTCCCTTCAAATGTTGAGGGATTGGTTAGGTAATGTCATGTAAACATATATACTACATTTGACATTTGATTTTGCTAATTTTGATATTTGATAGTTACCAAAGATGTTTTCCAAGAATCAACAGCATTGATGAGATTTATATAATTATACATTTGCATATTTTGCTCTTTAAGAATCTCATTGTTCTAGGAAGAAAAGAACTTAGCAAAAAGTCCAAATATCACTCTTAATTATATATATTAGAATTCTGGATTCAAGAGCTGTTGGTTCCTTATTATGGTTGGAATAAGGAACAGAAGCAATAAAGTTCTCTTGAAATTCTTACCTGTATAGATTTGGTTTCTAGTGATGCACTATGCTTTGTGATTGTTCTGAGTCCTTGGTTGGAACACTGGCTTTCTATCTTACTATCTGGCAAATCTCAACATGTCATTTAAATATGCTGAACATTATTTTATAGGTCTGTAAAATGGGGATAATTGTGACAACTACTTTCTGTTGTTGAAACCAATGATGCTTGCTTGTCTCTTTCCCTCTTCAGAAAGCAGCATGTCATATCCATTGGGAAGGAAGCAACTCCCCTCTATTTTCAGTGGCTGCAGTGCAGGTGAACAAAGGCCTTAGTGGATAGGATTGTCACTAGCCCTGGTCAAACAGCATCATTCTTTCCCAGCATAGAGACTGGTTTGAGAGTTGACATGTCATCCAAGTTGATTTAATCACAGTAAATTTGAGAGCTGTATGGAAATATGGGTGAAAATAAATTTTCTTTTGTGCTGGACTTATGTCTACTGACCATTAGGGAGATCCTGTGTGAGAGTGAGCTGACATGAAGAAAAATAGACGTGATAGATAGGGATCCAGCCCCCATGCCAGATTTGAGCTGTTAGAGCCAACACTGTTGGTTCTACCTCCACACTTCTTATTCAAGTGTGTCAACACATTCTCTTTCTTTTGTTATATTTGTTTAGGTCACTTAGAACTTCTGTTTATTTTTCTCACACCACTTTTCCAATTGTCCAAAAGCACTGTTATCCAGTCACTGGATTTAATTCTGACACTTACTACCTGGAGTTAGCACAGACCCCACAATTTAAGGACTCCATCCCACAAGAATGACCTCACTTTAATACTAGTCATAAATGGGCTTCCAAGACAAGCTGCATGACTGTCCAACCTGGTGGTAAATTTGGGGTTCCAATGCCCCTTTGTTAGGTTTGATAACTTGTTAATGTGGCTCACAGACTCAGAAGGCCATTACTTATGTTACTGCTTTATTACAGGGGATATATCTCAGGAACAACCAAATGGAAGAGATGCACAGGATAAGGTATGATGGGGTGGGTGAGTGGAATTTCTATGCCCTCTCCAGGTGCTGCCACCCTCCTAGCATCTCAACGAGTTCACCAACCCAGAAACTCTTCAAACCCTGTTCTTTAAGGGTTTTGATGGAGGTTTCATTACATAGATTTGATTGATTGAATCATTAGTTATTGGTGATTAACTCAAAATCCAGCTCCTCTATACAGTAATGTAAAAGACACAAATAAAAAAAAATCTATGATTAACAAAATAAAATAAAATAAAATAGGCTTGTTCCTGAAAAAAAAAATCCAGCTCCTTTTCCCTTTAGAGGAGAAAGCTACCTGGAAGTCACAGCCATCAGTCATTCATTAGCATATAATACTCTTTTATTACTTGAGATATTCCAAGACTTTTAGCAGCTAAGTGCCAGGAACTGGGGACAAAGAACAAATATCCTGATACCATAGGAATTAAATTTTAGGATTCTAACCTTGAGTCCTTGTGAGAAGTGAATAAAAATTGCACATAAAGTGTTTAGTGCCTAGACCATAATAAAACCTCAAACTGGGAGCTCATTTTTGTTACTATTATTGTTACCATAAAAGTTATTATTACCATATTCTTTACTTTGAGTTGACTGGATATTATTATGCTAATATGCATATGGGCCTACAAAAATTGTTGAATAGCTAACTCTACGGAGAACAACTGGGAGAGTGAATCCCTTAGATACTGATTTCCTGAACCTTCCATAGCAGGTGAAATCAAAATAACGCACTCTATTGATTCCTAGCAACTGATAGTTAAACAATTGATTGAATTGACTGATAGTCAGTTGGGTGACTGAGCTTCTGTTGTTAAGAAATCCCAAATAGCAGGATCATGAAATGATTGGCAAAATTGTATAGTAAAATCTCCTGGGCTCAATTATCTGACAAAAACAGGTTGAAATCCCAAAATTATACCTTATAAAAAGACAAATTTCTTAAATGCTCTGAGCTTAGTAAAATGGGGCAATAAGAATAACGTTATAATTGTGAAGAATAAATGGAATCATGAATATGAACTGCTTGGTAGAGCCTGACTCAAATTCTAAACCTTAGTTAATTACCATCACTTTGGATGTTTTAACTATACTGACTAATGTAAATAAACTGGTTCAACTCCAAAGTAATATAAATTAGATCCTAACAATTTATGGCCAAAAATTAATCAATTATCATTTAAGCAATTCAGAAGCAACGTGTAGTAACAAAGTAGTTTGACTTTAAGTTGCTTATACTACACAAAAGAGAAATTTTCTTCTCTAATGCAAAAGACTGCTATCTTTTAGGTATTAAATTTATTCCTACAGAGAAGTCACACATAAAGAATGAGTGACCCTGCAGGGAGAAACATTTTTAAAAAATGACCATTTTGCTTTGGTTAGATTTCAGCTTGTCAGCAAACATTTTATGAGTGATAATCTGAAAAGCAGAATGTGGTTACTGAAATTTTGAGTTCCCTGAAGAAACAGTCATGTAAGTTAATGATTGTAATGAAATAACATTAGGGGAAAGCTGGCCAAAAAGAACATAAATTTCAACCTAAGGCTAAAGTTTTCTTCTTTACAGCAAATTATATTCAGGTTAATGGGGTCAACATGGGGATTGAAGCCATTGAGGAGGTCTAGTTGGCTCATACCAAATTTCCACTGCAGTTAATAATGCATGAAAGACATTTGGAGAGATGCTATTTTCAGACCATATTTGAGAAAACTCAAGGTTTTCATGAGACAAGTATTAAAGAAGAAATGCCTTTTTTTCCTCCAGAATTTTGCTTAGAAATTTGTCTCAGCTTAGGATGATTTCCCTTCTACTCAATTACTTTTCACCTTCCAATCTCTCACCCCTAGAACCAGTATTTTATGCACATCTCTTTTGAAAACTGACAGAAACAATAGAAAATAAGTCTTGACTTTTATTTGGTTCTGATCATTTATGGGACAGTTTCACATTGGCTTCTAGGATTAATGTAACTGTGGGATCCTTGGTAAATTATGCGAGACCTTTTTTTCTCATCTGTTCAATGGTGCTGATACTGGGCAAATAGTGCTTCAAAATTAGCCAAAGGCAGTGCCTCAACTTCTTACTTGTCACTATCTTGGTTCTGCACCCATGCACACAATTGCAAGACTACTCAGGCTTAGGGAACAATAACAATGAGATTTATTTAACAAACAGAAAAAAAAATTACTAAAGTCAACATATGGCCGTTTACCTTACTTAAAGCAATGTCCAGTCCTTTTAAGTCCCAGAAAAGTAAAAAAGGTGGAGTCTTCCCACCACTATCGATGTGGAGCTCTTCTTCCAAACAATAGGCCACATTTCCAAAATGGCGTCATCATTCTTCTGCAGACGTGCAACAGTCAGACTGTAGGCCAGGTTCCAACTCACGAGGACAACACAGAACACAACTGGAGATGCTCCCAGAAGTGCCATGGTGCCACAGCACAGCACCAGGCCAACAACACTGTAAACAGAAACTACCGTGGCCAGACGGTCCAAAAGACTGCACTCACACATTTTTCAGGTCTTTGCCTTCTTCCTTTGGCTGCAGTAAAAACAAAACTGGGAGCAATTTCCATCACTTGGCTACTTGAAAAGCCTCCAAAGTCACTGGCCCCAAAGTCACTGAAGAGTCCAAATTGCTCAATCCAAAACTCTACATCCTGGTGGCTCAAAACTTCTGGCTTCTGATTTCCAAGCTCTCAATCTAGGCGGGTACATTTCCTGCAGCAGCTTCTTTATTCCTACATCATGGTGACTGCTTCCTCTATTCCTTCAGCATGGTGACTGCCTCTTCCATTCCTACATCATGGCGACTGATTCTTCTTTTCCTACATCATGGCTACTGAATCTCCTTCTCCTTCAGCATGGCGACTGCCTCTTCCATTCCTACATCATGGTGACTGACTTCCCCTTCTCCTTCAGCCCCTTTTATTTTTCATCAGACTCTCCATCCCAAACTGCAAACTAAGCATTTTCCCTGGGGCTTTCATTCTAATCAGCAAACTCCCTCCAGGGGGCACCAACTTTAGGGGACTTTGGGCTCAGCCTGGTTACAGTGCTAATATTAACATCATGAAGAAGAATACCCAGATACCTCCCTGGATGTCAAAATGACCTTAGAAAATTAAGTCCTTCATCAGCCTGGAGAGATGCCTACAGTGTTGGCAGCAGCAAGAGCTACAAGTAAGAAGAGAACACAGGCTGGGCACTGTCAGTTCTTGCCTCCCCCAGGGTATATCTACGAAGAATGCTAAGAGGTTAGCATCACACAAACTGTCATTTATTTGCTGTTGGCCTTAGCTCTTTCCTTCTCAACCCATAAGTTCAGTGCATGGGTACTTCTGATCTTTGTGTTAGAAGAATAGTAAAATAATCAATTTTACTTTATATTTTACATCTCAGTAATAAAAATTTTGTAGGTCTTTGTTTCCTCTCCCCTGTGTTATTTAAGTAAATAAATAATATCTTCGAATTTGTCTGTTGACCCACAAAATCTAAACTATTTCTCTCTTGCCCTTTACAGTAAAGATTTGCTGATCCCTGTTTAAGTTAATTCAAACTTTTCCCTTAGGCATTGGATATATGGACAGAGAGAAACTTGCGTTCTTGTTGCTGGGTCAACAAGATTGATCTGGCACTCTTTCTCTACCATCTGCCTGAGGCGCTGAGAGCAGTACTAACATTAACACTGGTAGATCATAATTGTTTACCTTTTCAGGTTTTAGTTCTTTTAATTCTACAATAACCCTGATGGATGCTAAGAGCAAAAAATTTGGGAAAGAGGCATCACAAGACCAGAAACTGGCTCACACAGGGCCAGAAGCTGGAGGTAGGGGTGTATAACATTAGAAAAGTAATGTATCTGGAGGCGCAGACCATGGTGCAGACTAGGCTTGGATAAGGAGATTCAGGGTCATTGTAAAAGAATCAACAGTCCTTCCAAATTGACCTAGTCAAACCAAATATAGAAAAAATCCTTAGGTGCCAACCCTAGGAATAATTAATTTAACAGCAGTTAACAATCCCACAAAGAAATGAACTTCCCCTTGCAAAGAGAAGATGATTGTATCTCAGTGCAATTTCTGCACTGGCAAGGGGCCGCAGCTCTTCTGCCTGCCTGTGACCACGCAGGTGTTTCTCTTCACCAACCTTCTCCCTTTGCAAAGCAGCAGAAGCAGCTCCCCTCCCAAGACTACCCACCTGTGACTATTAACAGACCTATCCCTTTCAGGGGGAGCGAGCTCTTTCTGCCCGCTTGTATCTGTGCAAGCATCCTTTATTTCCCTTCCCTTTTAATAGTAAATGTGCCCTTTTGAATATAATTGTCTCTGCCTCTTGGGGAAATGCCTGGGGGAACTTGCCATGTGCCGTTGAAAGGAGAGCTCTGATGAACCTTTTCTCAGAGGTAACACAAGGCGTCTACTCTCTGAACCCAGCACCTCTTCAAAGCGACATCAACCCTAGGACTCAGTTATTGTCATTACTCATTTTATAAATGGGAAAACTGAGACTCAGCAAGCTTTATCCAAGGTCATAACTAGTACGGATTGGAACTAGGATTCTAAGTCAGGTCTTCCCTCTATAGCCATTCACGGTAATGAAGTGGCACACTTAGGTCCAAAATTTTTAGCATTTATTTTGTGAAAAGTCCTTTTAGTTGTGGTGGGGAGTTGTTCACTCATGATTTCTGTGCTCTTCTCAATGTATATTGTTTCAATTTAAAAAAAGAATTTTAAAAAGAAGACAATACTGGAATTTTTTAGACTTCCTACTTTGTTCAGATCCCCATCTCAAAAGGGTTTTACTCTAAATTAAAGAAATGAATGAACACAAACACTCTTATAACAAGCAAATGGAGAAATTTCTCTCCCCCAATTAGTTTGGTAAAAATGAAAAAGGCGGCCAATAACCAGAGTTTATGAGGATATGTATAAACAGTCTTAAACACAGTTGGGGAAATGTTAACTGACTGCTTTTTCATTAATGACGTATCATTATTTTACATCCTTGTTTGTTTTTTCACAATATAGGATTTCTCCCCTCAGATGTGCTCAGAATAGTTTTTCCACCACCAAAGCACACAGAGTCCTCCACCATAGTCCACTGTGCTTCCCTCACACTCTCCCTCCCTCTCTCCTTTCCTTCTGGATGTTCATTAATAAAAGTTTGCTCCCTGGAATAAACAAACTTAATGATTCCCACCACTTTTGTTTTTAATCCATACTACTTTTTTTTTTGACGTTAGGTTTAAGTCTAATGATTCTCATATGCTTTCATTCAGCGACATGTCTTTCCTAAACCCCTATTAAGAATCACACTTTTCCTGCATATTTCTCCAGCCAAGATTTACTTGACTCTAACTTTATCTAAAGCATTTAAGATAAAAGGAATTTTACTTTGATATCTAAAAAGAACTTTATTTTGAAGGTTGCCTTTTCAAACTATACAGAATATGTTTATTATGGGATTTAATGATTACTATTCATTCATAGAATGATACAAGTTCCTGTGGTAGAAGGGAGGAATATTGCCTTGAATCTCAGGAGTTAGTTTTAATGATACAGAAAGGATTTAGATACTTTAATGAATACGATGGTAAGTGCTTTATGTGAGAACCCAGAGCTGAATGGATAACCTATTAAAAATAACCTTTGAAGGCTGTGGTCTCAGAAAGAAAATCTGAGTTCTTCCAACAACAACAAAAAAATGTTTTTCATGTCACTGTCAGAAGTTACATATACTACTCATGATCGCCCCATGATATCATCAGTACTTATACAGTGTTATCTACAGAAAATAATTATTATTCCCTTGACCCTCCATGGGAATCCTTAACCATGGCAGAGAATTCATAAATAAAGTCTTGAATAAATGGATGGAAAAAGAAGAGTCACTAAAAGAAATGGGAAAATAGATCAGCCTAATAGAGCCTTACACTTGTTTCCCCAGTGCCCAAAATTGTGCCAGGCAGAGTACTTTCTCAATAAATGTTTGTTGAAGGTTGGCACAAGGTAAAATCTCACCAATATCTTGATTGAGAAATAAAATTGTCATGGTACATTGGCACACATTACCATGCCCAAAAGTTGGCTGGATGGGTATTTAATATAGAAAAGCAGAAACCAATACAAATTAGACTTTATAAACACTATATTTAATGCAAGATTGTAAGGAGATGCTTTGGTGTAATTGCTAACCTTCAAATGCACTTCACAATCTCATAAATGTCTTTCTCAGTGCTTTGAAACAGGTTTTTTGAAAACGGAACTACAGACTGCCATTTTGTGTCTAGCACAGAGAATATCACAACTGTGAGAAAGCTAATTATCACTGGAAGTACATTGTCTGGATTTCTAGCTACCAGAACTTTTAGTTTTGCTTTCAACAAACAACAAAGATGACTTTTGAAGCTGTAGATTTGAGATTTATTCCCTCACACTCTTCCTGTGCTTAAGGGCTTCATCCTTAAGAAAGTGTCTACATGCAGACACCAAAAAAGGAACACTAAGGCAGAGTGCATGGATTTAATTTCTAACTTTACAAAGAAAATTCTGAGCACGCTAGCAATCTAGATATAGGGCAAGTGTATGTATTTCCATATCAAACCAACATGCACACTAGAGAATAATCTTCCTTTCTATAAGGTCTTGCAAATTGATCTCATGGGAAATTTTCCTCGGACCTACTTCTTATGTATATATTTCACAAATGAGTCAAAGGAAAATGATACCTCTTAAGAAAATAAGCTTCTGGCAGGCAAAACTTCAGAGACATTCTATATTTTAACTAACGCCACACCTAGTAGGTTTACAGAGCAGAGATTCAAGAGATCAATCAGGAAGAAATTCGAGTCCACAGTACTAATTCATTAACTACAAAGTTGGAGGCAGCACTACTGCACTACTGATTCAAGACAATAGTTTCCAGTAGTTTCCCTCTGGGAAGGGGAGGACAGTGTCAACAAAGATGGAGGTAGGAAAATATCTCTATAACCAGGCCAATCTTATTCAGTCTTGTCAGGCTAGCTCAAGAGCATGGCAACCCACATCAGTTCCCAATACAAGTAAAATGGAACTGGTCAACTCAAACATGGACATTTCAAATATGTACTCTTTGTGCCACCTACATATGAGGGCACAGACAAAGTACTATAGAAATTAGTAACCACAGTAGTCACTGCATATCATCAAAGATCTATGTAACCTAATTTGAGAAATATGGTCAGGAATGTGAATTTTGGTGCATGTAAAAGTGCTTCAAGTTCCAGATTTGTCATTAACTAGTGTAACTTTGGGTAATTTACATAATAACTGTAAGACTTTGCTTCTTTGTATGGAAAACATAGATAACAATAGTACTTACATAGTGTTGCTGACAGAAAAGATTTTTTATTTGTAAGGGTGTAATTTAGCCTATTGCCTTTCTGATACCAGAGGTCAGCCTACATTTTCTGTAAAAGTCAGACAGTTAATATTTTTGGATTCAGGGGTTATTTGGTCTCTGGAGCAACTACCCAACCTGAAGGTTTAGCAAAAAAGTAATGAGAAACAATGCATGAATGAATGGGCATTATAGCCCTCTAATAAAACTTAATTTACAAAAAAGGAGGCTGAAATTTGCAAAGGTTTGTAGACATGCCTATCGATATTATGAAAGAGCTAATGATACCATAGCCTAAGAGGAGTGATCTGTCCAAGTGGTAGTTTGTGCACTCACTATGACATTACCTACTAACTTCTCTAGCATAATGCAACTAAATGTGAGGTGTAAATCAGTTTGTAATTGAAGCTCAAATAAAACACTAATATAGTTCAATGTTGAGCAAATGTACATCCATAATTATGATCAAGATGAGGTAGGTGGAAAATTTAGAAGTCCAATTAGTTTTCTCTTTGATGTTTATCATTAGTGCATAGTATTACTGGGAATATGTTGTCATACCTATATGAGTCATGATACAAGTTCTCTTAATATTGTGAAACATATTGAAGGAAAATAAACTCATGATGACATTGATAAAACCTGATTTCACTTATTTAGGCCAGAAAGAATATTAGTGATGATGATTTATAATAAATTACATCAACTTAGAAAATCAATAAAGGAGAGGTGAGAATTTGTTAAAAAATACATAATAACTTGATTTTCTAATGACTTCACCTTTAAGAAGAATTTACACTAGGGAAATACCCTGGATTTAGGGGTCAAAGCAAAGGTTCAAAATAATAAAGCAAAGGATTTTCCCATCTATGAGAATCAACGTGGAAGGCAGCTCCCTGTTCTTAACAGCCTGGATGTATATATCAATACATTAATCCTCAGGGGAATAACCCAGAAAGTAGTATTGTTTCCATTTCACAGATGAGGAACTTGAGGCTCAGAGAGGTTAACTTACCCAAGTTCATGTTAGTAATTTATAGTACTAGGATACAATCTCAAGATATTATATTCCAAAGTTAAATCCACCTATATGGATTACTTTTCAAATAAGGAATGTCACATAATGGAAATTGAGAACTTGGGGCTCAAAGGTTCATATCTTGCTAAAGATCTGCTTGAGATAAACAAACAATAGCTTGAAATGGTGTAAAAGATCAAAGAAAAGTATAATTTATTTGACACAATGGTTCTGAAACACTTGATGGACCTTAAAATATATATATGCATGGGCAGGTTATCTTTCATTCATTTTGTACTGAGCTGTAGCTAAATGTAGAGGTTTAAGCCTCACCTATACATTGAAATCATCTGGGGGAATCTTTATATATGCATGTATCAAAAATGAGCTACAGGAAGGTCTTAAATCTGACGGCACACTTGAATCACTTGTATGTATAAAATACTTCGCACAGAGTCTGACAGAAAGAACACTCAAAAAACTTATTATTTTTAGTTAAGAATACTCAAATGATAAAGCAGACTTCATGTGTGTTTTAATGAATTGAGTTAAACAAGTAAAAGTGATTCATAGTGGTTCTTGGGTATAGTCTATAAATTAATCTGATACTGACCTTTCCCAGATTTAAGAGTTGACTGGGTCTACTTACTTAGAGAATGTATAGATTGTGTCTGCCTTAAGGTCTGGGACAGTGTCTGATTCATCTCCATGCTTTGGCTCAGTGGCTTGCATGGAGTAGGTATGGAATGTGTTCTCAGTTAGTTGATTGCATATGTGGACTAGGTGTAGGCCAGAACAAATGATTTCAATCAACTGTATTTTAAAACAAAATAGGTTTAGGAATTACAAAGTAATTCCTTTTTAAAGTCCTTTATAAACACTGTCATATGTTACTGTCTAGAGGGAGATATGTAATAGAAATCAGGCCAGTTCAGAACAAAGGGGAACTCTTGTCTTTGATGATAAAGGCTGATCAGTAAGCAGTGAAAAACAGGAGGAAAGAAGGCTATATATGTGTGGGAGAATTAGAGTTCAGGTCTGAGCACTAAAAAAAAAAAAAAAAAAAAAAAAAAAAAAAAAAAAAAAAAAAAAAAAAAAAAAAAAAAAAAAAAAAAAAAAAAAAAAAAAAAAAAAAAAAAAAAAGATAGTCATGTTAAAGATACGGTTTTGATAAGATCAGCACCAGATATATTTATCCCCAAATACAATTACTGTGAAATGTGATTAGCCACTGAAGAGACAAAGATGCCACTGCCAGGAGAAGAAAGGTGGTTAGAGATAATGCTTTTCTTTTGCTTTTCCACTGGTGGATTATTTTGCAGGCAGGGAGATAAGAAGTGTTGAAAGTGCTGCGATTCATAAAGAAAGTATAGCAATGGAGCACCTGAGAACACTGAGATAATATGAAAAGGCCGAGCTAGAGTTCCTTAGCAGGAATGGGGACCTTTATATCATCAGAAAGCATAATAAGTAACTTAACTAGGGGACCTGCTTAACTTAACTAGGGGAAAATGACATTCATCAATAACATATCTTAAGGTGAATGCTTACCATGATTCTGGCATGTTGTGGGCATTTTTTAGAAATATATGGGGTGGAGTTGTAGAATATATGATGGTTGTAGGAATTGTTAATAATCATTTTATGCATCAAGGGGCAGTGAGTTCTTGAGGACTCAAAAATCCAAATCATTATTTAAATATTAATCTGTTAAAGTCACAATCTGTAATTCTCACTCAAAATTTCTCTCCTTTTGATATTATACACAGTAGGAATATATCTCTCTTTATAAGTGCATACAGATAACAGTAGAGTCAGCTGAGAGTGCTTAGTCTACTCAGGACCAGTGATATTCATTCTTTTTTTTCCTTTAAAAGACAGGCTACTTACTATTCTAATCTATTCATATAGTATAAGAACCCATATTCATAAAATATGACCTTTGTCTCCCTAAGTTTTATCTGATTGGCCAGGACTGGGCAATTGACTCAAGGTGGGCCAAAATGGATTTGGGACCCTGTATCTATCTGGTTGGTCTTTTAAATAGCTGGATTTAATCACATCAGCTGTACTTAGCTGTTTCACCAGGTAGGTTGAGAACCAGAGAAATCTAGTTTGCAGAGCAGAGAGGTACAGACAAGAAAGTGACCTGGCTTTTGGCCTATTTCTTAGTTTTAGTTGCATTCTGCCTTCAAGTTAGAGGAGACACTGTGTATCCTCATAATAAATTTCCTTCTTGTGCTCAAGTGGGTTTCTCTTCCTGTCAAGCAATCTGAATAACACAGAAATGGACTCTACCTGTTTATAGAATACATTCACTTTAACTCACGAAAGAAGGTTTTAACTAAATAAATGTTTGCAAAACAGAGTCACCCAGGTCTTCAGTTTAAATGCTGATAAGCATTTCCTTCACATTGGAGTTAGATTTGAAAATCTGGTCTCAAATTAAGATTGGCATATCTAGATGGTCACTCAAGTCTTGAAGTAAACTGAAACAACTTCTGTCTCTTAAGGTAGCTCTGACATCAACATTTATTACATTGTCTGAGTGTGCTGGTGACTGTGAGTAAAAAATGCACCAAGAGTACTTGTTTTCCAGAAATTCAGTGAAGAAAACAAAGTAAACACGGGGACTATGGTATTTAATAGAAAGGACAGATGGGGTAGAGTGGGTCACTGGATTCTAGTCTGTTTCATTGAATAGCTTGAACTACCCTGGAATGTATCTGGAGGACATTAAACAGAGCGTGCCAAAGAAAGAAGCATGCTTTTAGAGTTAACTAGCTAGCAGCTTACATTTCATTTCTGCCACCTATTAATCATGCAACTTTAATTCAGTTCTTGCACTTTCTGAACCTAGGTTTCCTCATCTGTAAACTGAAAACCACAGCATTTTTTCCTCTATAGAATTACAATAAGAAATCTTGTGAGAGTTGGACATAGCGCATCATTTGTCATACAGCAGTTACCATTGTAAGGCCACAATTTATCTAATATGCATTCATACCACAAATACTTTTTCTGTGCCTACTATACGCCAGACACTGTATTAATTACTGGAATCCCACCAGTGAACAAAAGCAACATCCGGGCCTCCCTGGTGGCGCAACAGGTTAAGCGCAGCACTATAAAGCTATCCAGAGCCACTGCAGCACGAGTTCGATACCCTGCCAGGGAGATTCCCACACGGTGCAGCAGATCGCTCCTGTCTCACCCACTGCTCCCCTCAGCAGTGTACTTCAATAGATCTGCCTGTTCTGCTCCCCACTGGTGAGCCTTCTCACCACCCCAAACTTCTGGTATGCATAAATAAATAAATCTTTAAAAAAAAGCCACATCCATGTCTTCATAGAGGTCGCAATTTAATGAACATTAGCAACATTAAATAAACACAATGGAGGATCAAACTGCTTGATCTTTGGAGACCCCATTAAGGTGGATTTATCCGACAATCTCCTGTCTGTATAGGCAGCCGCCTGCATCTGACATTATTTTAAATGCAGCACCCTGGTACTTAATAAATGGTAGTGGAATCTTGCAATTTAAAACTGGAGAGATATATTAACTGTATATTACATATTGAGGGACCAATTTTTTTTTCCCACTGAGATTGAAGTCAAACAAATCCATTTTCATTTCCAGGGGGAGGTTTGCCTGAGGACAGATTGTGGGCCTTACACACTTACTTCCTTTATGAACTCTGACAGTTTTTCAAAGAAGTTTTGTATTTTCCAAAAGATTCCTGGGTTTAGTATCTTGTTGAGGCAATTCCTTTGCTTTTCACCCCTTTTTCTAATCACCAATTTCTTCAGTAATAGATTTATTTTTTTCCATGTCATGGATTGTGCTATTTCATTGTATTTATTAATTCAAACTTTGTTGTATGCACGCCTTTGCAGTTTAAACGCCAAATTGTGTTTTTCCAGTGCAGTTTTCATTTGCCTCTACCTGTCAACAAGGTTATGCTGTATTATAGCCTGAAAATTGTTACCATGAGATTTCTGTATCACCTGCCAGATTCATACTGTTATTTTTCAGTGATCAGGGATGAATGAAAATTATGACATTCTGAGCACAAGTAAGGAGGTACACCAAAGGTTGGTCGTCCCTCCAAACCCACCTGACTCACTTCATCAGAGTGCTCATTAACCTAGAGTTGGGGCTTCCACGCTGTCAGTTTCTGGAATCAGTTATTACCCACTAGAGTCTGGATCAGTCTCTATATCACTCATGCTCTTTACTTGCATGGACATTTTTGGTTGCACCCGAGGTCTCAATCAACCCTCAACAGTGCAAGGTTAGTTTCTTCCTCTGGGATTGAACTACAAAGCACTGAGTCATTAGTTATTAGCCAGTCTCCTGGTTTTTAAAAGTTTGAACTAGTTGCAATCTCATTTCACATAAGAATCTAAATTTCCAATTTCTCTTAAAAATATCTGAATGTTCAGCCACAGTGGACCTCAGTGCCACCATGGGAGTAATTAGCTAGTGCTGATGCTGACTAGCAGCTCCACGCCAATTGAAAATGGTATGTGCTCACCCTCTGACCACAGTCCCCAACACTCCCTTCAGTCTCCAACTTCATCATTTTCATTACTTTCAAGTTTTCTGCATCCTATATGTAATTGAGGTTGCAAGTCTTCATTAGGTGAATTTAAGCCCTTCAGTTTCATGAAAATCGTGAGAAATGAGTGTTATCTGCAGTTTATCAAAGAAGAAACAAAAGCTCAGAGAGGTTTTGTCTATAGTAAAAGTGGACTCATGCTTATATTGTGTAAGTGGGGAGAGGGAAAAATCACAATCTTCTCTTAACAAGAGTCAATAAGAAAAGATGTGTTCTGGCTTACTTAGCCTGTTGAAGTTTTTTTCCATGATTTCTTAATTATTATACTAATTTAGTGTTATATTTAAAGGGAACAGTGACCAAAAAAGTTTAATATGAGGAAAGGAAAAGCATTGTTCTAAAGACTATACCACAAAATTACCTTCTTTAGATTTTCAAACACATGATGATAATCATAATTGACAAAAAATTTTTCTCCTATCAATGGACTAGGCTGCCCTGTTTGTTCCCTCATTGGCTAGAACTTGAAACTGCTAAGTGCCTTATTCCTACTATGGAAAGTCAGTTGCACATTCTAAGTGGGCCCAGCTTTCTCCCTGGCATTCTACGCTTATTTAGTGGTTATGGAATCTGGACAATTAAAAAACAAACAAAAAATAAAGCAAAGGAGGAGGTCTAACAAAAAAATTTTTCCATTTTTTAAAAGTATGTTTGCTGCTCTCACATGTGGTTTCATAAAGGTTTTTTACATCACTTTCCTTCTCCCACATACTTAAAAAAAAATAACTTCACCACCCAACTTGTAACATTTATTTCCTTAAGAAGTCAACAGTTCATTTCGATTTTGCAATCCAAGTTCAGCTATTTCTTTCACTTCGGTTAATCTCAGGCTGCAAACCTTTAATAGATGAATTCCCTCTAATTTAAAATAGATATTTATTCAGTCATTCAATCTTTGCATGTTTTAAAAGCATATGGACAGTCTTATTTTCTTTTTTGTTATCTTAAAGCCGGATTTCTCTCATCTTTTGATGGTGTGGCACTTGCAAATATTTTGAGAAAAACCTGGGTTTGTTCCTAATAAGAATTCTAGAAACCTAGAAATGGGAGCTCTTGTTTAACAAGAAGAGTATTTGGAGAAACAATGCAAGAGGCAGAGCCAATTTATATTGAGATTGAAAACAATGTGAGAGTGAGAGATGGCAAATCCCTAAGAAATTGAAGATTTCAATGGAACAAGAGCTATAAAAATAGAATCAGCTAAAGGAGAAAGATCATTCAGAAACCATATAAAACAGTATCATTTTTGAACTATCACTCCTGTTGGCTAGTAACCAACAGACTGAAGCGGTTGATAGCATCGGTTTTTAAATTTGGGTCTCACAGATATTTTACCAGTTGTAATCAGTTGTTTAAACATGTATATCTTCATTGTAGATTTAGTTTCTTTGCAAAGAAACTGTAAAAAATATTAAATAAATTTCTTTTAAATTTTGTTAAAATTCAGCATGAATGTATTGCTATATAATGCAAGCCAATGCACCACCTTTTTCTTCATATTTGTTATAAAAGATTATTCTGATATAAAATATGTTAAAAGCTCATCTTAACTGTTACAATGTTTACTGGTCTAATAGCTTTCCATTACAAAACAAATTATTTACTATATTTCTCAGTTCTACTATTGTTTGGTGTGTGTGTTGTATGCACCTGTATCTGCTAGACTAATGTCCCAGAATATCTTTATCCTGACAGTACTGGGATAATAAAACCTACTTTATAGTAGTGACATTTCTACCATAACAAAACACATTCTACACATTCTGATATCAGCAATTCATATTAAGAAAATAACTATATATACAATTTTGATATCTCCTACACAAAAATATTTGATGCTTTTTTAAAAGTAATTTTATAATTGTCCAGCACATGCTTGTTCTGTGTCTAATAAGAAGTTACTCAAAGAGAAGACAACATCGAAAAGGAGAAAATAGGAGGAAGGAATAGGGATGAACCATGAATTCAGAATATGCTCATGAGTGATGATGTCTAAATAAGAACTAACTTCACTGATATCCCTAATTTTCCTCCAGTCTAGATGAAGATAAGTAAGGGGAGATATTTGTGGTACAGACGGAATATATTTTTATATAGTATTCTCCTTCTCACCTTTACATGTGCAAATAAGTAGATCTAAAAATAATGCTGAAAAAAACGAAGGATGGAATAGGGAAGTCAATCTAAATATTCACTTTTCATTACAAAGAACACTAAAAATCTCATGATAGGCTCAGGTTACTAATCAGTTTGGTACCCCCATAGATGTGTAAGGAGGACTTTAGGTCCATGAGAAATGATTTAATGATATAATAAAGAGTTCACTGACACTTGTGACACCAATTATTATCTCACTGAAAACAGAGAAATACATATTGAACCAATTCAATAATGCTTAGGCAGTCCCTTGACAGAATAATGGGTGAGTTCCTCAGTTTAAACCTGTATTAATCTATGTTTAGGTTTGTTTCACCTTAAAGAAATAGTTTGAGTGAGAAATTATGAGACACATTTTAATTGTTAGTTAGAGGGAAATACTAGGCTTTTCACTTGGAAATGTGAACAAAAAGAAAATCCCAAGCAAGTAACTGGCAGAATTACATGTGTATTTACACATAGGATGGCCTATTTTTCATTGTAATTAGTATTTTAAAATTATTTTTTTGTGTAAAAGAACTAGGGTGAAGGCCAGAGGTGTGGTGGGGGAGAGGATTCACCAGAGAGAGTGGGAACCAGAACAGGAGCTAAGGGGAGCAGCAGGTGAGACAGGAGTGGTCTATTGTCCCATATGTGGGTTAGCTCCCTGGCTGGATGGATCTTAGACTGTAGAGGTGATAGCTCTGAGACTTAACCCCTAGGCCACCAGGGAGGTCCCTGTAACTAGCTTTTAGAGAATTATTACAGATGCAAATAAATATATGGGAATGTATACAAATAAATAAACTGCTTGAATTTGAGTTAATTTGCTTCACCACCAGATATGGACAACAGCTAAGTGAGCCATTAATGCTGAACATTAGTTTTTCTGAAAACAGAACCACTCCCTCCATATAAAGAGTTGTCCTTTAGTTTTCTGTTATCCTAGAATATGCCTTTTTTGAACTTTTATAACCTATATTTTTACCTTTGCTTACTAGTATAACCAATTGGGAGCTTTAGAACAAACACACACGTGATTCTAATGTGACTAAAGTTATGGACTACATGGTTCCAACATGAGCTTTACCAGATTTTAGGAATATCATCTTAATGAACATAGTTCTTCCATCCTTGTCTCCTAGCATATAGCTATCTTTTGTTCCTTTAACATGCTCATCTTTTGCTTCTTTATGAAAAAAAAAAAATCCTGGAATATGGACCATTGGTGGTCCCAGGAAGATGTTACTAAATGGAAGCTGGAAGTTTGTCTGATCCAAATTTTCTTTTCTTTTCCACCACATGCATCCCACCATTCAACATAAAACACAGACATCTAAGAGAACTGTACCAAGTTAAACCAGAAACTACTACATGGTTTGTGATAACTCAATAGTGTCACTAGTTATTAACATGAATTTTGAATTCCAAAGTGTGCACAAGAAGATATTAGACTCTGAGAAGACATTTTATGTGTCAGAACAATGCCATAGAAAGCCACAGATGGTACTTCAAAGACAGAGAACATAAGCATTTATGTGCTGGTATTGTCTGAAGAGCTTTACATGTTGCAGTTTACCCAACATAACAACACTGTAAGGTAGATTACCCCCATCAATCCCCAATTTTAAGAAGACATGAAGGTTAACTTAAAGAAGTGGAAGATGTGGACATTAAGTTCCAGAAGCTTTGAATGAATCAAAGTTAATGTCTAATGTGAAATAGTTGAGAGAGATGTTGTAATATAAACCCCTTCGAATATGTTGGCTTTAGAGATTCCCATTTTTTCAATCTAAATTTTGCTTCTAGCAGTAACACTGGGTCCAAGCTATTGATCACATACTATTCATCAGTGAATGAACTAAGCACTTCTTTTTCATTATTTCATTTAATTGCTACAAGTCCCACATAAGTACTATTATTCTTCTTGACTTAGGGAAGAGAAAATTTATATTCTTCTTGACTTAGGGAAGGGAAAATTTAGCCTTAGAGAAGTAAAGTACCTTGCCCAAAGTTTAAAGTTGGGTTTGAAGAGTCTGTTCTTGAAACTTGTATTGTGAAACTATTCCAAATGCCACCTTGCTATTAGGGAAGGGATTAAATTCATTTGTATCTATACATTTCCCCCAGTGAAGTGTATTGGGAGTCCTAGCTAGAGCAACCAAGCAAAAGAAGGGTTTAAAAGGAACTTAAGTAGGGATTTTAAATATTACTGTTTAAGAAGAATCAATACCACATTGTATAATGTTTAGAAAACAGGGATTTGGTGTTGGATGTTACAGGAAGTCAGTGAATTTCTGTTCACTGTCACTGGGCTTCTCACCCTATCTGGAAGTAAGGATTCAAGCCATTTCACTCACCCTTGCAACACTTCTCTGTGAGACTCAACTATCAGTGCAAAGGAGAAACTGGAAAGGGCACTAATTTTTACTTGAAATTCGTGTATGGTAACTCACATCCTTGATGTTCTGAGTCTCTTTTCCCCACTTCCCCAATCTTCCCATGGCCAAAATGTTTCCTACATTCTGTTGTTGGAACATCCAAACCACATGTCTTTCCTTCCTCTGTAATTTGGAAATTCCACAATTCCTCTCCGATATATACATGCTTTCAGTAGCCAAGGGCCTATTAGAAGGCAGGCATGACAGATCTTAAAACTAAATTCTTCTGAGTACCAGTGTCCACTTTGTAAGGATCAGCAACAGTGTCCAGAAAAAGTGCTTTGCAGTTGGACTTATATTCAAAACCTGCATCTACTGTATGATTTTAGAAAAGTTACTAAGAATCTTAGGAAACAGCTTCAGTTTCCACATTGGCAAAAGTGGCCAAAGCATATTGACTCAGTTGGGTAATTTATAAGACACTGCATGTGAACAATCAACAACTTGCTTGGTATATGTTAGCTGCTACAATAAAAACAACCACAATTGCTATTCCTCTTTTATTCCTAATCCCCAGTAAAGTAGTTTTTCAGCTTTATGATCAAGTGTTTTGGGCATAAGTTCCTTTATCAACAAGCTGATTGAGAACCAAAATAAAGTTTATCCGTAGCACAGAATCCAGAATTCCTCTCTGGCTCTTCCCCTGCAACCTTTGATAAGTTAGTTAAATTCTCTGGACCTCAGTTTTCTGATCTATAAATGAGGATAAAGATAATATCATAGGATTGTTGTGAAGATTCAAATGTTAGTATGAAAATTAAGATATGTTAAGTCCTTATAATAGTATCTGGCATATTAATCAGTATATTGGTGCTAATTTATATTTGGTGTTATCTCAGTGAATTTCATCCCAAATTCCATCTGACAAGATAGAATTGAAGAATGTATAGCCTACAAAATGCTTAGGTATTTAAGTTTTTCTAGAAACCTGTATACATTTATAGGTTACAGAGTTACATGCCTACAGGTTTATAAAATAAACACATTTCTCTGGAGATAGATGCTTCCCCTGAAAAGCAACGTTCTATTAGTTTCCTTACTCTATTTAATTAAGCCTTTGCTCCAAATCCCTCTTTTTTAAAAGATTCATTTATTTATTTATGACTACAAGAACTAGGATGAGAGAATTTACCAGACACAGAGTGGGGAGCAGAGCAGGTGGATTTACTGAAATACACTGCTGAGGGGAGCAGTAGGCGAGACAGAGAAGTCTGTTGCACCATATGTGGGTGATCTCTCTGGCTAGGGATTGAACTCATGCCACAGTGACTGGTGACCCTGGCAGTGGATAGCTTGATGGCACTGAGACTTTAAACCCTGCACCACCAGGGAGGCCCTCCAAATCCCTCTTTAAGGTGATCCTTGTCATTTTGTCACTTATATTCTGAAATTTTGGAGATATGCCTCTTGAAACAAGGACAGTAGCTAGGCTATGAAATATTCATATTGATTACACTGATGTAATTAATGATAAATGGATCACGGTTTCCTAAAGTGCCCTGTTAGGAATCACCAGAAGTATTTGTGAAGTACTCTGATCACCTGACCTTTCCATAGGAACTCTAAACTTATGAAGTCTGGGTTGGACCCCGGTAGTCCGCGTTTTAGACAAACACTGCAGGATATTCTATTGCTGGTTTCTGTGTTATAGCCACTGACTTGGAGTAGGGGTGGGAGAGAGCAACAAGGCCTCCAGTTACACTTCATTCTCATTTCATTTTCTGTTGTCACACCTCCCAGATCCACTGGGTAGATTTCTCAGTTTTTTCTTGTGAACAATTACTCTCAGACACACTGTGCAAACTTCACTGCCAAGATTCCTAACCTCTCAAGCTCCTGCTTTTGGGCAACCCAAACCCATCAGATGGAAACAGTTTTCATGGCATGTTGAACAAGACAGAGGCAACACGACCCTCGAGACTCTACAGGGAAAGAAATGGGGAAAAATCTTATGCTGGCATTGTAACCTTGAGAATCCCAGTCAGGCTGTGTATCTGTAAGTTTGGGTACATTGGAGAACTGTACTGGTATTCCAGGCAAGAAAATGGGCCAATGCTTTAAAACAAGCCAGGATAGGAACTGGAAGACATTTTAAAAATTATCATTTATTTTCTTGTTCAGGTTTCTTCTAAAAAATTATCAGAAGGAAAGCTTTTTTGGCCTTTCTCTGGCATGGACAACATAGCCTAGAGGTCAAGGGTATGCCACATTTCCATGTACTAGCTATGAGACCTTCACGAGAAAAGTCTCTTGGTTACTGAGGACATCTGTATGAGGTCATCTGTGAGAGGGAAGATATTATCTATCTCATAAGATTTAGTCCAAATTGATTTTGAATTGAGGCAACTAACTCTTCCATGCATATGGTCTGTGAACTCAAGTAAATTTTCAGTGAGATGGGATTAATAAGACATCTCACAAACTTTCTGCATCACAAGTAAATGAAAAAAGACGCAAAATCACCCAACATGCTAGGTGACAAATAGTATATACTCATGAAAAATAAGTTCTTTAACTTCCTTCCTTATATATTAATCACATCTGTTATGCTACAATTTAAATCAGCACATTCTTGCTCAGGACTTACTGGGGGTGGTAAATAGATACTGATCATCCACCAATAATTACTTAAATACTATTAAAGGGCTTCCCTGGTGGCCTAGGGGTTAAGTCTCACTGTCATCACACTATCACCACTGTGCTGTGGCCTGAGTTTGATTCCCAGCCAGGGAGCTAACCTGCATGCAGTGTAGCAGACCTCTCCAGTCTTGCTTGCTTGGTCTTGCTTGCTGCTCCCCTCAGCAGTGCATTTCAGTCTATCTGCCTGTTCTACTCCCCACTGTATCTGGTGAATCCTCTCACCTCCTCCACGCCTCTAGCCCACACCCCAGTTCTTGTATGCATAAATAAAATCTTTAAAAAATACCATCAAAGACTATTGTGAGAACAATCCTCAGATGTCAATTAGAGTTTTCAGAAAATTTGTATTTTCGCCTTATTACTTCTTTAGCATAAAATTGCGCCATACTTCTGTCCATTATCATAAAAGACTGGAAATAACATTCATTTCTTGTGAACATTAAACCTATTGATTTAAAATCCTCTGAATAGCTTGTCATAATGTCCAAAGAATAATTGATATTAATAACTTTAAGTTTTCATTAGACTACTACAAAACTTTGTTTCAGGGTTTCAACATGCTGTCAACTTGCTAGTATATAGTACAGTGATTTCTATTTTAGAATAAAATGTAAGCACTTCCATATGAGTCAGTGATTTTAGCATTGTTGTATCCTCATTGAGGCCAAGCTGTGAATTTAAATAGTAGCATATGTCATACTTATGTGTACAGACAGTATTTCAAATGACTAACTATGACAATATTAGTGGTACCAATTTAAAATTTTCAACCTGCTGTGTGAACATTTGTTATCTTAAAAAATCTACACTGGATTAGATAGCCACTTAGTAACTAATAAGGTGAATTTTGCCCTTTTTCTTCTACCTATAATTCCTTTGTCTGTAAATGTGTGTCAGGTGAGAAGTGCAATTGGCATCTTGATCTGGGAGGAAAACCTGATTTAGCTATGCTACCAAAAGTGCAAGGACACCATGGTATATGACCTGTCACATATTATGACTGGAGCTAGGCAAACAATCTCACAGAGGATAATCACCTGTTCTACTAAGCTTCTAAACTGTTAGCCATAAAAGCCTCACATTTGTTAAAGTGGTTGTTCAAAAGGATGGCTATTATGGTGCAGTCAATGAATTCTCTGAATGCTACAGGTCTCTATGAGGATCTGTTGAATAAACATTCTCTGCCAAATCACCATGACATTTGGCATTAGGAGGCATGGAATTGAAGAGCCGTTGAAGTTGGTTATTTACTCTTAGTACTCAAGGAGGAAAATCTGTACCAGTATTGCAATCATAGCTGTGAATAACAGAGTGGCATGGACTGAATTCTGAGAAATAGAAATTGGGATCTAAGAAACATACATTTCTACCAACAAGAATGATGGGGCCCTACTGCCCTAAGATTTTATAAGTGAGCAAATATTTGAATTTTCTTTTTCAATTTATCCTTGTTTTGCTGATATGGCTTATATCAAATTCCACTGAATGAAATTTATAAAATGATTTATTATGAAAATAGAAAGGCGGCCCCTTTGATGGGAAAAGTCTGCTTTCACATTGAAATAAAGTTTAGCTTCAGCCACGGCTTGTATTTATGAAGGGTTATTTGGTGACAATATTACTTTCTTATTGCTGCTGTGGGTGATACTTAGAGGTGTAAAATAACACATGTACATCTTAGAGTTGTACAGTTCAGCTCTCTGACACGGTGTCACTCTCTATAATAATGGTGTCAGAAAGGCTGTATTTCTCCTAGAGCCTGTAAGGCAGAATCTGTTTTCTTATCTTTTCTAGTTTTTAATGTCCATTTTCTTTGGCCCAAGGTTCTTTCCCCCATCTTCAAAATTGGCAGTGACAAACTGAGTCTTTCTCATACCATATCTCTCTAATCTTCTCTTTTGCCTCTCTTTGCCATTTTTAAGGACCACTGTAATAACATTGTGCCTTCCTAACTAATCCAGGATAATCTCCCAATTTTAAAGTCAGCTGACTCCCAACTTTAATTCTATATGTATCTTAGTTTCCCTTTGACATTTAAAGCAACATGTTTTTAGGTTCCAGGGATAAGCAGGTGGACATTTTTGGGGAGCCAATATTCTGTCTACCACAGTAGCTAACGCAAGAGCTACTAGAATCTGTTTTGCAATTCTGGTAAACAGAATATTTGCTTTTGCCGTAGAACATATAGGAAGAATTTCACATATGTGCAACATGTGTGAATATGAAAGATTATCTGCATAGAGAATTTCCACAATTAATATTTATTTGGCCCAAGAGTAGGCAATGATACATTGTACACAAATTTATATCGACTAGATTTATGCAAGAAAAAAATTTTTGTTAGAGACTAGTTATATTCTAGTGGTGGGTTAGTCCCACCCTTTGTGGGGGATATCATTTAATAAGGTTTAAAACTGAGCCCCCACTCCTTGCCCAGCAGGCAACATTGAGAGGCTTGAATAGACAAGAAAATCCATAAGGT
Source organism: Scalopus aquaticus (assembly GCA_004024925.1). Lineage (NCBI taxonomy): Eukaryota > Metazoa > Chordata > Mammalia > Eulipotyphla > Talpidae > Scalopus > Scalopus aquaticus. The sequence goes on from PVIJ01005279.1 coordinate 36,540, forward strand.
TGCCATGGAAACCTGGCTGTAACACAGACTACCATGACCAGAGAAAGGAGCCCAGTTCCAGGAATGCAGAAACAGAGCCAGTACAAATTGTGTCAGAAGTCAGCACCCAGAACAAGCCTTCCCAGCAGATAACGGGTGCAAACTTGTGCCCTGAGTAAGAAAGCCCAAGAAAACAGCATAAAAGAGTCTCAAATCCTTCTTCCCATGGAGAAGATGATATCTACTATCTTGCCCTTGCTGTCTTGTAGGATATTTCAATAAATACACCTTTTCTGTTCTCTGTTCTGTCTCTGGTGAACTCTTTCATCCCATTGTCTTCAGCCAGCACCCCAATTTTCCTCCCAGTAACTTTGACTGAAGAGGAAACCTAATTAACTCCATATATTACAGTAACTTCTGCCTTAGGCAAATTTAAAGGTAGAGAGATGTCTGGAAGCAGAAAATCAATTTCAACCACTCACTGAGTGCCAATAGCATAACATGAGAATGGTGGAAAAAAACATTGTTTTTTCCATGATTCTATTGCAAGTTTCCACATTTATATCTAAAAACCTTAACAAGATCACTAACATGTGCCACAGGGGTTGTAATTCTGAAGGGTATATTGTTTATGTTAAAAGAAGGGCAGCATTCATTTATTAGCAATACCTATGCTGTGGACTGTGGGTGGCTGCCATGTCTTTATAAAACAAATCAGAGTTGACAAGAGATTGGGGACTGGGCCATGGGGCAATCAGGATATGATCTGGATCAATCCAAGTTGTGGAGAGAATAGTGAATATTCATAGGATAGGATAGGATAATGTTCAACTATTTAAAAAGTAAGGTCATATTCTATGTTTGAGAGAATACATCAGTTACTAGCTGTGCATCCTTAAGTAATTTATTTGACTTCTCTAAGCTTCAGTTTCTCTACCTGTAAAATGCAGATAATGATAAAACTGAGTTAACACTTCAGATTTATTTAAATGGCAATGAGATAACTGATGTAAATATCTTATTACGGAATCTCACATATAATATGTAGTTAATAATTACTAGTTGCTTTTGGCATTCTAATTATGAATATTTTAAAATCTATGAGATATGAGAAGATGTTGATGTTATTATACAAGTAAAGAAAATTAAGTTATAGATCTAGAATAATTCCATTCCTTTACAAAAACAAATCAAAATTACAAATACAGGGATTTCACATAAGTACAGAATAATGTCGGGAAAATATACATATCTAACCATTAGCAAAAATAATGGGGTTAGGGTTGGATACAGATTTTTTTTTTTTATTTTTAGCTCTGTTACTATAAGAATAAAGCTTTGTTGAATACTGGCTCCCTGGAAACATCACCCAAACAACCTGTTGATAAGGCAATCTATTTTTAACAAATACGTAATAGTTTTTTAAAAACAGCAACCAAGCACAAGCCTCTCATAATCTGATAGTACTCAACCATCTTTCAAATAAAAATCCTTTTCACAGCTTTCAAGATTCAAAATCTAAAGTAGAATGGAACATTGTCTCTAATTCCCTGGGAAACTGATCAAATGTAACCGGGAATCCATAACCTCAAGTAATGTAAATACATCTCTAGCAAGGATGAAAAATGCCTGGTCATTCCATACCCCGGCAGTCTTTTGCATAACAATGAAAGAATGCAACTGACAATAGTCATTTTTTTCCCCTCTGTTTGGACTCAGTACCACTTTTTTAACCAATTGTTAAGCTGATGGGAGTTTTCTACATAGCTGACCTAGCAGAGAAACTTACATTAACCAGAGGGGACATCCATCTTTGCAATAAAAGTGGTGACAATTGCCTAAAAGTAAACAAATCTTATCACAGCTTTTTAAGGAATTAATAAAACCAAGAAATTACTTACAGGTCATGAATCAGCCAATAGCTTTTGGGCTTCCATATAAATGAAGTTATCTAAGAAAAACTGACCTTTCCACCTTGACAATAGGCATCTATTCCAGTTACAGTGATTTCAAAAATACACATAATGAGTGTTTTGCTTCATGAAGATGGACAAGTTTCAATTTAGGTTGTTGAATACAAAACATTTATTGGTTAATACGTCCTTGTAGAAGATTTAACTTCTTTCAATTAGGTGAATAATTAATTAATCCTTGAGAGTTCTATTACAGTTATGGGAGACAGAAAAAACAAATGAGATAATTCTTGTACTAAGAACTTACAGTATCATTGGTAAATGGAAGGTATATACTTGGTATCTTTATCTCTGTATGGCAAAGTAATACCATCCTTAAAAATCTTGCTTACCTGTCTTATAAACAGGGAGGCTTTAGGCTGTGAGACAAGTGGTCAAACACTTGATGCTAGAAAGACTCACATTCAAATACCAAGTGTGCCAGTTCCTGTATATGAATTGTTAAAGACAAAGCATAACAGTGGAATCCCTGTAGAAAGGGGAGATTCCAGGTTCCCTCTCCCACCCAAGGAAGGGTGGAGCTGAGCAATGAGGAAAGGCTAGAAAAGACTGGGAAAGGACTAGGGAGAGGAGAAAGGAGAAGACTCGGAGGAGGCACACAGAGGAGAGACATGTGAAAAAGAAGCCATGCTTGCTTCTTGGTTTTGGGCTTGTATCAGGGACTTGGAGAACATGGAAGGAGACACTTGAGAGAGAAGTGGGTGAGAGAGCTGTCAGGAGGCTGACAATGGCTGCCCTTACTTTGATTTGCATTTTGATTTTCCTCCTTTCCTTCCAGGCTTGCCTGGGCCTTCTGCCCCTTTCCTATGGTTCCCCACCAAAAAATGCCTTAGACTTGTGGCAAAGATTTTTGGCCTTCATTGGCCCTGCTTTGGGCCAAACTTGTTTGGCTGGGCATTTACCCACGAGGGGATGGGTGACTTTGGGTGCTTCATGAGGAAACTATATTCTTTCTCCTGTTCTTTCTACCACACACTAATTTTATTAAAGTGCTTTCTATTGAAAGTTTTATGCACTAAGAGTGTGTTTGCCTTTATGTGATGGATGCCAGAACCTACTTAGAGTGTGCAAAATTTGGGAGTCCTGGGTTATCCCTTAGCCTGCTCACTAACAAAGGTATTTAATTTTCCAAATGTGTTTCACCTATAATATAGCTGTAGGAATTAAATGAGATGATGCCTTAATAGTCTTTCTCCCGTATCTGTCCTAATCAATAGTCCATATATGTTAAATATGCTATAAACTACAATTACCCTTAGTCAAAAGAATCTATGTTTGAATTCTGTATCCACCCCTTTGTGACTTTGATCAAATTACATAATCTTTTAAAGCTTTAGATTCCTCAGTATGAGAACTGTATGAGTAACCACCTGGAAGGATGGTGGCGGGGATTAAGTGCAAATAATTTAGATCAGAGCTCAGGACATGGAAAAGTGCTTGGTGATGGTAGCTACTAATTTCTGAAAGATCCTGCTCTTTGGTGGGCTGACATAAAGTGACGTTTTTACTGTATTTGGGATTCAGGCTCTACGTATTTTCTTCCCTATAGCGAAAGTGAAAAACACAAAATAAAACTGAGCACCTCTGTATGCTATTTTATGCCAGATGTTAAGTCTGAATTTCACCCATTTACACTTACACCACCCTCTGGAGTAAGGTTTAATTATACAGCTGGAGAAACTGAGGTTCAGAACAGTGACTTGCCTGTGGGTATGCATAAATCTGAAATCCAGAAGTTAGCTTGGATAAGTTAGCTTTATAGCACTGAGTAGCTCTGTTCCCTCCCCCCACCCCGCTTTATTCTTGTTCTGTGCTTCTTGGATTGACATTTCCCAAGTAATCAAATTCTTACTTCCAGGGCAAAATATTATTCTACAATGTGCTGTTCAATGGGATTTTGTGTGATAGAAATGCCCTGTGTCTGTGTTGTTCAATCAAGTGGCCACTCATGGCTACTGCTATTAGCACTTGAACTGTGACTAGCATGAGTGAGGAGCTGAATTTTTAATTGTATTTTGTTTTAAATAAAACATTAAAAAAAACATGCATATCTTGTGGCTACCAAATTAGATATCAGCATAAGACATTGCTAGCAAACAATCATCCAGTCTTAGGTTGCATAACATAACAGAAGTTACAGGTCAAATCACATAATCTCTTCCCATCACCTTACAAGCAGTGTATTCAATTGCTTTCCTTCTCTGAACAGAAGACCTTCATTATGCTGAACCAACATCATCTGTTTCCCCCTAACTTGTTCTTAGTCCTACTTACCCCCTGGAGTTACATAAAGAATGTTGAGTTTCATGAAATATTTGCCCCTAATACTTTACCATGTGCAAATCTTCATAATTATGAAGCATTCAACAGTCCCCCCGCCCCCAACCTTTTTTTTTTTTTACTCTACTGTGGATATTCAGCATAGTGGGACATAATGCTGGTAATAGTAATCATTTCTGTGCATTAAGCACTTACTACATGCCAGGTATTATTTTGAGCCCTTTTCACAGATTAGTTCATTTATCTGTTATAAACTTATATGTTAGATACTATTTATTAGCCCAATGTTAAGAAACAGAAACTGAGACAAAGTTAAGTGAATTTGAGGCCAGATTGCCTCCATTGTACAATAAAAAAATCTCCCAAGATTAAAAATTTAGGAATAAGCAGAATTATATTCTGACCACCCTTTGTTCTTTCTTCCCCCTCCTCTTCCTCATCATTATGAGTTAACTGGCTCCTCCTGCATTCGGGGGAAGTTGGAAAATTTATTGTTAAATCATTAATAAAATTCTTTGCACCCCTCTGGGGTTGACTGTGACACAATAGAAATAAACATCTGTTGATTGCTGAGAAAACAACCTGCTGGGAATGTCAAACCTTGATGTATATCTTCTTCTTCCTCTTCCTCCTTCCCCACAGGTCTTCCTCCCCTGCTCTCTGCCTTGGGCTTGAATTTTCTCTGAAGTGCCTTTTCCTGAATATTTAGACTTTTCTTTCTATTGTAGCCTACTTCCCTTTAGCCACTGTTGCATGAAAAGCCAGATTATGCAGCAAATAGTGGCTTTGAATCCGTGGCCAGTCTGATTGTCACAGCCTTGGACCTGGAAATGTGAAACCCTGTACTTCCCTCACATTTCATCACCCCTATACAATCCCAGCACTCTACTCAGGGAGCTGGATTTTTTTTGGTACCTACGCTGTCAACTCCCTTGATGACCATCTTGAATAAACTCCTTGTAAAGACATTTCCTGTGTGTCGTTCACAGTTTGGTTTCTGGGCATGAGTGAAGGAGTTTACAAATTGACCCAAGTCATACGCTATGATAGTGGTGAACCCAAAATGTGAAACTGGGTTGTCTGAATTCAAAGGCCATATTCTTAACTACATTACAACCTGACCTCACAAGACTTAATTTAGAGGAATTAAAGGAGCATGAAAATTGCACTACATTGATTGATGTCTTGGGGAGCAGACCTCCTACTTTCAGTAAGAGCTTTAAAAAGAAAGCATTATAGACCCAATCTGCAGGAACTTCATAGCTCCCTCCCCAGAACCCCGAACTGGCTGCCAAACACTTTTTCCTCAAATGGCCACTGTGAAAGAAACAGAAAAATCTGCCCTTGTCTAGGGGCTTCAAGCCAAAATAAATGCCTACAGAGCCCAGGAAGGTAATGTAACTGTGTGAACTCTGTGGGCGATTTAGTTGTATCTTTACAATCTCAAATTTTTTCTTGACTCCTTTTTTTCTTCTGGAAACATGTCTTCCTTTTTGTCTGCCTTTGATTTCTGACTTTGAGTCGGGTTCTGATTTCTTTTCATAGAGATATGAATACAATGAATATTCATAGCCTCTTGACCATACTTCAGTTGCAGGTGCCAACCAAGTGATGCTAATGGCTACTGTCGCTTGGCTCATTAGCCTGGAAAGCAATAGAGAATAGAAGAGAGTGTGGCAAAACTGGAGAGCACACGCCCTATCTCAGCTGTTTATCATTGCTATTATTAAGCTCATCAAGCTTTGAACACAAGCTTGTATTTGTCAGATCATTGTGCTTTCAAGGGAAGTCTGAAATTCAGATTCTCTTACATGAAATATTTTACTACTTAGATATTGACAATTAATTCAATTTAAAAAAAATCACCAAATAAATGCACTGTGGTATCCTAGACTGGATCTCGGAATGAAGAAAGGATATTAGTGTAAAAACTAATAAAGTTCAAATAAAGTCTGGAGTTTAATTTTCTAAAGAGTTTACAAAAAGATATTGCAGACAAAACTTGAGGGTCAGTTAATACCTATGTAGTCCATGAACTACTAATATGTCCTGTCTAATCCAGGCCAAGCACTACATTTAATGATAAGGAAGCTGAGGCCCAGAGATCAAAATAGTTGCTCAAAGTTATATGAATTAGTTGCAGCATTTTGTCTAGGAACTCCATTTTATAATGTTTAGGCCAGGGATGATTAATTCTGGAATTGTAATAACTCTCTCTTTTTGGTCCTAGTCAAAACAAAGGAAGCCTTACGGATTTCACTTCTGAAGTTCATCACTTGAGGTATGACATTGTGTGATTGAAATGCTGTGTGACCTTGCTGTTGATAAAGATGTTTCCTCTTCTTCCTTCCCCACAGGTCTTCCTCCCCTGCTCTCTGCCTTGGGCTTGACTTTTCTCTAAAGTGCCTTTTCCTGAATATTTAGACTTTTCTTTCTATTGTAGCCTACTTCCCTTTAGCCACTGTTGCATGAAAAGCCAGATTATGCAAATAGTGGCTTTGAATATAAAACAATGTTCTTATTCATAAACCTAGCTCAGAAACACCCGTTCCATTAGAGCATCAAGAAATTTTCAAGTGACCAAATAAGAATTATTACTGCGCGCTCATTCCACAATAGTCACATTATTTGCTTGGGCAACTGAGCATAAGCTCAGAAGGCAAGACTTATCTATAAATGGTGGACAGGCTATATGTGTCTTCATTTAAGAAACATAGAGATGCCTGCTTGCAAGTTCATCTTGAAAATGTGACTCTTTAAGAAGAGAAAGGACTTAAAAAATAAGGGCTACCGATTTCTTATTTGTCTAATTCACTTAAAAAAAATCACTCACTCCTGATGATGGAGGCTAAGAGTAGGATATTTGGAATGGAGGCCTCCTAAGACCAGAAACTGGCTGTGTAATGCCAAAAGCTGGAGGTGGGGGTAGAGGTGATCAACACAGTTCTTAAACCAGCTATAGAAATGAAAAATCCTTAGGTGCCAACTTCTGTAGGAAGTATCAGTGCTATAGAAAGTATCCTGAGGTGCAGACCAGAGGAGGGACTATGGGGATTGTGGGCCACTGCAGAGACTCTCTGGTCCGTGAAAATCAACCTAGTCATACCTCAGAAGAAATTTAACAAAAGTTAACAACTCCACAAGGGGATGAACCTCTCCCAAAGAGACGACAATTTCTACAATTTCTACAGTGGCAAGGGGCAGCAGCTCTCCCGCCACCTGTGATGATGCAGGTGTTCCTTGTCACCGACACTTTCCCTTTGCAAAGCTGCAGGGGCAGCTCTCCTCCCAAGGCTGCCCAGATGTGACTATGGAGGCGTCTCCTTTAACAAACCTGTCCCTTTCAGGGGCAGCTCTTTCTGCCTGCTTGTGTCTGTGCGAATGTCTTTTACTCTCCTCTCCCTTTTTATAGTAAACCTGCCCTTTTGGATATCATTAAACACCTCTGCCTCATCGGGAAGCTCACCACGTGCCACTGAAAGGGGATCTTACAGCACGCCTATTCTTCCTGTTTGCAAACCAGATGGACTTTATCGTTTAGTCCAGGATTTCAGGTTAAACAATGAGGCTGTGGTTCCCATACACCCGGTGGTACATAACCCTTACACTCTTCTATCCAAGATCCTGGCACATACACTCACTTTTCAGCTCCTGACCTTAAAGATGCTTTCCTTACCATCCCTGTAGACCCTCGCTGCCCCAGTCTATTTGCCTTTACCTGGAGGACCCCGATACCCATGCTTCCCAACAACTAACATGGACTGTTTTTCCCCAAGGATTCTGAGATAGCCCTCACATATTTGGCCAAGCTTTGACTAAGGATCTGAATAACTGTAACTTAGAAAATAGTGTTCTCCACTATGTTGATGATTTACTTCTGTACAGCCAGTCTAAAGATTTGTTGAACTCTGGTGAAACTGTTCCCAGAGTTAATCCAATGACCCTGCTTTCTTAACCCAACACCTCTCAAAACCTACATTACTAAATTCATTGTGCAATCCTAGACTGGATGTTGGCATAGAGAAGGGACACCAGTTAAAAATGAAGGATGAAAAGACTTAGGCAAGTTGTGCAACAGGTGGGAGATAGGAAAGTCAAAAGTCAGAGTCTGGGATATAACAGTGTATTCCAGCAGAGAAGAGTGATAAGCCAGTGAAGTGTACAAACTCCAGGACCACAGCCTCTGGGATTCTCCACAGTGGCAGTGAGTCATAGGGCAGGTGGATAGCTTCTAGGGTCAGAATAAGCCTGGGAGGAATAAGGTAGGCTCCAGAGAGTAGGGCAGCAAATTCCAAGAAGATTTAACAGGACATAGGTGGTAAAGGAAAAAGGACTCTAAGGGCTGGGGTGCAAGACATTATTCTGTGCACAGGCGTTAAGAAAGAGTGAGTGAGACCACTGAGAACTAACCGAACACAGGGAGACTGATGGGGCTTTAGAATAATTAGAGAAAGAAGGTCTATATTCCCTGAAGCAGGGCTCCAAAGCAGCTTAATTGCCCCTCCCTATCCTTGTTCCAAAGGCAATGGAGTCCCACTTTGTTTGTTTCTTTTCTTCTTAATAAACTTTTCCTTATGCCCATTTCTCTAAACAAATTTGATTCTTTACACTTGCTTGCCCTGAGAGTCAGCAAAGTTCCTGCTGCAGCTTCATGAGACACCAACCTGTGGTTTGTGTTCCACTGCAGTCTGGGATCAATTGCTAGGATCAGACTAGGCCTGAAAACCTGAAATTACAGTAACAGCAGCAGCATCTGTTTCCCATATTCCTATGCAAGTTTCTACTTGTCCAGCTTCACCAGAGCTTCCTCGGGGCTGGGTAGTCACTTTCTTCAACTCCTTCAATTCCTCAGCCTCTACCACAGATGTGCAATCTTATTCCTTTTGTGAATCCTATATTCCTTAATACTCTTCCAGGATAGACTTGCTTTGAGATTGAACACTGCTTGATACAATAAGCAATTTTCTGGGAGATGTTTCTCAAGTTTATCTGATCACAGCTATCACCTTGGTTACTTATTAAAAACATAGATTCCCAAGATTCACCCCAGACCTGGTGGATTATAATGTTCAGGAGAGAAGTCAGCTGGTTAAAAGCATCCTGTATGATACTTGTAGGAAAGAAAACCTCTTGGCTGCACATCAGAAACAACTAGGGACAAGAAATACTGTTTCTTAGGTCCCATGTTCAGAACTTTAGATGTAGATGATCTGGAGCACAGCCTGGGTATCAGGATTTAAAAGCTCTGTTATGGGATCAATGTGGAGCCCAGGATGAGAACCCTGCTCTACTGGAATAAAGGTGAGTCACCTATTAAGGGCGAATAATTTTCTTCCAACTCACGAGCAAAACATGACATGCACCATATGCTCCAACATAGGAATTCTTTTTTTTTTTTTAAGATTTATTTTTTATTTATATACAAGCGGGGGTACAGGCCAGAGGTGTGGGGCAGCGAGAGGGTTCACCAGAGAGAGTGGGGAGCAGAACAGGCAGATCGATGGAAACACACTGCTGAGGGGAGCAGTGGGCAAGGCAGGAGAGGTCTGCCGCTCCATGTGGGATTCTCCCTGGCCGGGCATCGAACTCGCGTCGCCGCTGCCGACAGCTCCACAGCGCAGCGCTTAACCGCTGCGCCACCGGGGAGGCCCCTCCAACATAGGAATTCTTTTACAGAGTTTAAAGTCAATGTTTTAGCTAACGGGTCTCTCTGGTCATTTAGCAGTGCCCATACTTCTGCCCTCACATTAGAATACTGAGACCAGAGAGGTTAAGTGGTTGGTCCAAGGCCACACAGCTAGTTATTGGATGATGTAGCACAGAGTTCTTTCTGCCACATAAAGAACCTCTTCATCAGTGCTTAATTGGGTTTGGAATAAATGTTCTTTCATGTAATTGACTCTTCTGAAAAGACATCCTGCTGCTTTTCTGTTAAAAAGGAGTTTAAGTTACATCCAACAAACAAATAGGAGGCATAATTACTGTACTTGCTTTTTAGGAGCAGTTTTGCAAATTCTATCAAATGTAAAAAACACCTGCATTATAAAATGCAGATCCTGGATGGCCTGGTCAGGAAATGTGTCCTTGCTATCCAATTAAACACTCATTCCTCCCTTGACATGTAATTCTAATGCAAGTAGCTCAAGGACCAGACTGAGAAACTCTGTTCTGTTATTTTATTTTAAACACCGGTAGAAAACTTAAGTGAGAACAGCATCTACCTCTCTACATATATAACACAATACTCAACATTGCCCAAATCTACGCAGAACATTAAACACTCAGCTCTTCTAGATCAGAGATTATATCCACAGTTTCTAAAGTAATGCTCTACCAAACAAAAATCAATTTAATCACTGAATGAGTATATATAAATTTCTAACTGCAGTCTTACCATCCATATTTTGACTCAGCAGAGTTTTGACATAATAATTGCTATTTGTATGCCAATATTTTTACATATGCATGGTTCAGTTTTTAATCCCTTAAACCATTATATACCGAAACCCTATGGAGTCCAGACAAGTACTGCTAATGAGTCAAACCAACCAGGTTGGGAGTACAAAGTAATTAGTGAGCACTATGGCAAATTTATAGTTCATGTCTGTAAAGAACAGTTGTTATTTGGCTTATGGCTATGATGATGATGTGGGAATATGGACCCAGAGTGTTGATCTTCTGACCTCATTACCCCATCTCTCAAGAGAAAGTGATAATCTCAATCAAGGCTTTACAAACTAAGACCTCAGAGTCAAGACTCTGTCTTTTATTTGCAAACAAAAATTTATTGAAATATAGCCACATTTCTTTCCTTCCATATTTCCTATGGCTGTTTTCTCCTTAAAGTGGCAGAGGTAAGTAATTGTGACCCATGGCCTTTGTGTAAACCACTTAAGTTCAAATAGGCTACATCTTGTCTCTAACTGTCATGTGAGACTTTGGGGTGAATGGCTGAGGCAACATGACTTACCAAATGGGGACTAGGACAAACACAGGAGGCCATCCGCTGATTATCGCAGCCACTCCACAATGTAGCCCTCTAAAGCCCCTTGTCAACCAACCACAGACAAATGGACTTAAAAACACATCCAAAAAGTTTCACAACAAATGATCCTTCGACATAGAAATTACCCAAAAAAATTCCTAACAAATGGCCTAAGCTCAGACTACTTCCCTGCTCGAGCCTTTAAAACTCCCCTATGCCCGGACCCAGGTGGGACACACCTGTGACTGACCCCTGGTTGGGGACCAAGGTGATGATTCCTATTCTCAAGTGAAGGCTTATACCCCAGCTTCGTTATTTTGTGGTTGACATTTTCAAGGACTAAAATATTTATTTTTTTTGCCCTTTATGGTTAAAGTTGCTGATCCCTGATCTAGAACTTTTGTGTGTGAAATTTAAAAATACCAGCTCAAATTTCAAAAGCACTGTATGTATAGGTGAAAGAGATACTGACACACTAAGCGATTGTTAACTGCTATCCTTCACCCTTCCTTTTGTCTGGATGGGTGCAAATATGACTATATTTGAGTAGAATAGAGACAAGATATTTATTTCTATACTACTTTTTCATAAGAGAATATCATGTCCGTTATTGGGCATTTAAAGTGTGATAGTTGCTGGAAACTTCCAGCAATTAGAAAATGTTTTGCTTGAGCGAAACAAAGAAAGATGCAGTTAGAGAGGAATTCAAATTTGAATATAACAAAGACTGATTTAATAAAAGAAAAACTCTTAAAGAAAAGGTACAGTCTGATAAGAGAGCCTGTGGGAGAACCTACCTCAAAGTTTACAACACCCTAGGAAAATTAGCGAAATTGTGTAAATACATAGAGAATGATCCAGGAGAATTTTCCAGCGGGGAAAAAGGCTCTTATAAAGGAACAAGAAGAAGGTTGATATCAGCCTTCAAATAAGATTTTAACACCAGAAAACCAGTTTGCTTTAGATGCAAAAGCCTTCTACAACTTTTATCAACCATGTTTTAAAATTATTAAAAGTCATTCCCACTGCTTTCCCCAACCCTCTATTTTAGGAGTCCTTGATCTTTTTTACTTGTAGTCAGTCTTTCTAGCCATGCTTCTTTTCATGAAGAAACATGATCCCTGTGGCTGTTGAGGGATTGCAGTAATTCATTCTTACATTTTGGGTTCATTTATAAAAAATACTTTCAGAGGTTTTGGGGGTAGAAGAGAGAGAGAAGAAAACAAGGGTCATAAAGAAACTTGAGTTGAAATATTTCAGAATGTAACAAGATGGAAGTCTTCCACAATTCATTGTGGTTTCAGGAGTCACACTTAAACTTAGCTAACAGTTTAGGGGAAAAAAAGGCCTGACTTGGATCTTATAGCTTAAATATTTCTTTCTCTAACCTCTCAAGCATAGTCCACAGAATAAAAATAGGAAGATGCAACTCAGGTAGTTTGCAAATTGTGTTCACCTCCTATATTTCTAGCTCAAGAAAGCACACATGTAAGAAAGAGATGTGGGTGTGTGAGTGAAGTAAGCTCTGCTTTTCAAGTAGTAAAATATGTTAATGTTAGAAGACAAGATGAACAACTTAAATTACACCAGCAAGAATAAAAATTAGACAAAAGGAAAATATAGATATATACTGTGTCTAAATCTGTATTGTGTCTTAGAATTTATGAAGTCTTCTATCATCATAAGTATAGTGATAAATAAAAATAATACTAGTTAACTGTAGACTTACTATGTGTACAGCTCTGCAGTGAGCAGTTTACATGCATTAGCTCATTTAATTTTTACAAGATATTTTCTGTCTTATAGTCAATGACACAGAAGTCTAGAGAGGTCAAATAAATAACCTGTTCCAGAAATAGCTTGCAAAAGGTTGAGGTCAGAACAAAACAAAATCCTCCTGTTTTTCAAACATTTAGTTTTACAGTAACCCCGTCAGGTATATCTGTTTTACAGATTAGGCATGAGAAACTCTGAAAAATGAACATCATTTGTAAAATGGGAGCTCCACAATTACAATCCAGGTCTTCTGACTTTGGTGCCCATGCCATAATGTTACATCATTCTCCATATGAAAATCTTGTAATTAGACATTCCAAATTTAGTAAGTCCTCAAATAACATCTACTGTTCAACATCGTTTAGTTACAAAATTGATGGGAACAAAATAATCTATTCCCTCCCGCCCCAACCACACACACCAAGTGTGTGAAGTTTGCAGGTTCTCCCCAGGTCTGTATGAGTTTTCTGACATGAGGTTCACTGATATTTCTCAGTTGTCCTGGTCTGAGTAAGTATGGGTATGGGCGTGAGCATGAATAAGATAGAAGGGCATCTTGTTCTGGTGAGTTCCTGTCTTGCACTGAGTGACTGGGAGAGGCTCTGGCCACCTGAGAGGCTGAACTGGGGTAAGTGGGTTAGAAAATGAGTGAACGAATGAATACAATTGTTATTTAATATTGGAGTATTGTGGGTCTTTATTTAATAGTTCGGTCACAAGTAACCTGTCCTATACTAACTTCAACAGAGCCCTCAAACAAAAATAATAGAAGTAGCATAAAAGACAATGGAAATGGAATTAAAACAAAACATAACATAACAGAAAACCCACAAAAATAAAAAAGTCAAACAAAACCAAAACATCACAAAATATCAATGAGTACTCATGTGTCAACAATCACCTTAAGTGTAAATGACCCGAATACACCAGTCAAAAGATGTTGAGTGACTGAATGGATTTTAAAACAAAGACCAAACTTCCGTTTTTATAAGAAACTCACGTTACCAACAAGACAACATAGACTTAAAGGCTGGACGACTGTCATAAAAGCAAATGGCAAAACTCAGAAATAACTATACTTAGATCTGATAGCTTAGACTTCCAACTAAGAAAGGTAGTAAGAGAGAGAGAATGACACTATATTATAATCAAGGGTCTACAACAAGAAGAAATAACACTAATAAACATATAAGCACCAAAAGATGAAGTGCTGAGATACATAAAACACTAACAGAACTCAGAGATACTGATGGAAACACAGTAATACTAGGGTACTTTAACACCCCACTTAAAACAATGGACAGATGAGTAAGACGAAGCACAAATAAGGGAACAACAGCTTTAAATGAGGAGCTAAAACAAATAGTTCAAGCAGACATCTACAGAATAAATGCTGCATATACATTTTTTTCAAGTGTACATGTAACATTATCAAGAACAAACCATATTTTGGTACATATGTCAGTTGTCAATAAAACCACAAAAATCAAAATTAAACCTACTACTTTTCCTGACCCTAATATAAAATTAGGAACCAACTATATGAGAAAAAACAGGAAATACTATAAAAAAGGAGACTAAACAATATGCTGCTTAATAGCAACTGGATACAAGAGGAAATCAAAGCAGAAATAAAAAAAAAAAAACCTTGCGATGAGTGAAAATGATGATACAAGTTATCAGAATCTATGGAGTGCAGAAGAAAGAGTCTTAAGAGGGAACATAATTGCAATACAGTCCCATAATAAGAAGCATGAAAAATCCTAAATAAATAATTTATTATTATACCCTAAGCAACCTGGTGTGGACCAAACAAGACCCAAAGTTAGCAGAAAGAATAATAAAAAAAAAAGAGGTGAAATGAGATAAAAAAGAACTATACAAAATATCTATGAAATGAAGAGTTGGTTTTTTTTGAGTAGATAAAACATAAGCCCTTAGGTAGGCTAACAAAAAGAAAAAGAAAAAAAGAGAAAACATTAATAAATAAATGAATTCATTTAACAAATGAAAAAGGAAAAATCACTATAGATATCAAAGAAATATAAAGGGTCATGAGAGATTACTAGGATCAATTATGTGACAATAAATTCAATAACCTTTAAGAAATGGATAAATTTCTACATCAATATAACCTACCAAGACTAACCCAGAATGATGAACTGAACAAAATAGATCATAAGCACGGAAATTGAAACAGTAAATAAAGAATATTCTGAAAATAAAGTCTAAGACCATATGGCTTTGCAAATGAATTTTATGAAATTTTAAAGAACGAGTGCCCACCTTGCTCAATTTTTTTTCTATTATACATTTGGTTTCATTAGGAGGTGTTTACCTTAAAGGCAATTTCCAAGAACCTATCCAAAATGTCAAGTGAGGATAGGAAGAATCTCAGGAGGATCATACCTTTCAGACATTTAATAGTGAATAAGTTATAAAGAAGGATAAAAGTGAAGATCACAGAATGGACACTTTCCAATGATAGATCATTATCTGCTGTTATTAGAATATGTCATATCATGATTTGCTGTTATCAGAATATGTAATATTATGTAAAAAGACTTCTAAAAAATCATGCCAAAGATAGTGATTTTTAGAGTAGGAATCGCAAACTGTTTGGTAACATGGCTAAATTAATCCCCATAGCCCAAAGGGGGCTTAATTCCTACTATTTTAGATCAAGTTTTGTTAAATACAGTCAAAGTTATCATTTACATATTGCCTGCTGCTGCTTTCATGCTACAATTACAAAGGGACTTTGCTGCAAGAGAGGCTATATGGTCTACAAAATCTAAAATGGTAATTGTTGGATCCATTACAATAGAATCATCCATTCCTGTCCTAGAGAAATGCTCTGCAGGGATGTATTATGGTGCTGCACAGAGGAATCATTTCCAGCTTGGACCTGAGCAGGGAGTTAAGTTTTCCTACAAACAAGAACAAAATCAGAAACTCTCTAGCGCAAGAGCCTCACAAACCACTCATCTTAGTAAATCAAGAGTGAGAACAAGAGAGAGAAATTTGCAGAGGCTGTGGCATCATGCAAGGCACCCCTGTTAACTGGTGATTGCAGAATATGTTTAGCTGTTACTAAAGAATTGGACATCTCTGAGGATGACATGGAGTGAGAATAAGATCTCAAAGCCCCATGGAGAAAATGAACTAGACCAATGCAAAAAGCCTCCCTTAGTTATGAGATAATATTGTTCCTCTTGTAGGAAGATCTGAGGATTTTTTATCAGAATTTCTTGCATACTTTCTATAGTCTAATCATTTTTATTCATGGGATTGTAAAGTAAAATATCTCCAGTTCTTTTATTTTTTTTCTAACCTGAGCCCAGAACTTCGGAAGCTATACCACATCACTAAAATATGACATGATGATAGTAATTTCATCAGACCTCTAGCTGCTTTTACCAGTTGCATGATGACCTGCGTTATGAAACACACACACACACACACACACAAACACACACACACAACACACACAGACACTCTGTGTTTCATGTCAGAAAGTCAGGGAAAGAAGTTGGGAACTGTAAATTAGTGTTGTTCATTACTTAAGTCTATGAAACAACTTGAGTCAGAAAATTTAAACCTGTACTTAATATCTCAGTGGCTGCTTTGGCATTTAATTGTGATAATGTATGAGAAATGATGGCCGAACAACTGAGGATCAAAGAAATTGTTTCTCTCTTTTCTCCACCCCCTTCCTTCTTTCCTCGTTCCCTTCTTCCCTCCCTTTCTCCCATTTTTATCTCAAAGACAGAGAAAGTACATTTCATTAAGTGTCCTCAGCAAATCTTATGGTTCACCTTTTCCTAATCCTCCCCTAAAAATATGTGGCAGAAATTTCCAGTGGCATACCCTGGTTTTCTAGAATCATCATTTAAACATTTTTTTTTTCAAGACAATCATCACATTTTGCTAATGTCTGTCACTTTTTTTTTCCCTAGGTATAGGAGTAAAAACTTGAATCAGACGGTATTGCTCTGCCTTACCGAAATGCTTGAACATGATCTCCTGGGTCTTCTTGTCAAGGTTAAATGTCACTCTACTGTTTCTGTCAACGTATTGCTGATTTCTCACATTCTTCTCTGACTTCTTACACTCTGAGTGCTGTTAATTCCTTTTCTATTTTCTTCAAGTCAGAGGATTTTCCTGTGTAAAAGAGCAGCTCTATTTCTATATTCACCTTCGAATATACAGAGGTCTGCAGTGATGAGAGCTACAGACAAATGTGAAATGCGTGGCAGCGGCTGCTGGTTCTGGACACTGAGTGCATCCAGACCTTTTCCTGGACCAGCCAAGGTTAATCTCTGGCACTCATTGCCACTTTGTTCCCTCCAATCCATAGTGGCTTTCTACCTGATCACAAGTATGTGGGAATTTAGCAGTATTTAATATCAAGAGGTTCAAAATGAAGGTCTCTTTCAGGCCCTGAACGTAGACTGCTGGTGCAGACTGTCATTGACTAGACTCAAATGAAACCACATCTCCATAGCACCTGTGGGCCAACAACACAGTCCTTCGTGCCCTTCTCTCCCTTGGTTTAACACATCATCCTTCCTAGATGCCTCATATCTGTATTTTGCCTGCAAGTTTTGTCTTTTTCTTTTTTTACATATATTTTTACTGTTATTTATATCTTTTACATTTTGTATTCCCCTTGGGTAACCCACCACCAATTCACCCGTGAACCATCTCCGTGGTCTTTTCTTGTGTTCAATCTACTCCATTTTGTACCCTTATTCTTCCCCCTTCACCTCCCTTACCCCCACTGAGTGTCTCTCTCCTATTTGGTTTTATTTGGTTTCCTTATAGTCCTGTTATAAGTGAAACCATTCGATATTTTTCTCTTTCTTGCTGGCTTATTTTGCTGAGTAAGATCCCTTCTAATTCCACCCATGTCGCTACAAATTGCATGTGTTTCTCTTCTTCGAATGCTGAATAGTATTCCATTGTGTACATGTACCACATCTTCTTGATCCACTCATCTATTTTTGGACATCAGGGTTGCTTCCATACCTTCGCTATTGTAAACGGTGCCGCAATGAACATACGGGTGCATGTATCCTTTTGGATTAGTGTTTTTGTGTCCTTTGGGTAGATTCCCAAAAGTGGTATTGCTGGGTTGTATGGAAGCTCCAATTTTAGTAGTTTGAGGAATCACCATACAGTTTTCCATAGTGGTTGGACCAGTTCGCATTCCCACCAGCAGTGTAGAAGAGTTCCTTTTTCTTCACATCCTTTCCAGCATTTGTTGCTGCCTGTATTTTTAATGTGCATCATCCTCATACGTGTGAGGTGGTATCTCATAGTGGTTTTGATTTGCATTTCCTTGATTATAAGTGATGTTGAACAATTTTTCATATATCTGTTGGCCATTTGCTTTTCTTCTTTGGAGAAGTGCCTTTTTTAGCTCTTCTGCCCATTTTTTGACTGGATTATTGGCTTTGTTTTTGTTGAGTTGTGTGAGTTCCTTGCAAATTTTTGTTATCAGTCCTTTATTGGTTGTCTTTTCTTGACCTTTTGTTCAGTTTTCCTATATTCCACACATAAGTGAAACCAACTGATATTAATCTTTTTCCTTCTGAATCATTTTGGGTAGCATAATCCCTTCCATTTTCATTCATGTTGCTGCAAATGGCATGAGTTTATCTTTTTGATCACTGAATATTATACCATTGTTTATATATCCCACAGCTTTTTGATTATAAGCTATTGTAAATAGTGCTGAAAAAAACATAGGACTGCAGGTGTCGTTTCAAAGTAGTGTTTTTGTGTTCTTGGGGTAGATCCCTAGGAGTGGAATCACTAGATCAGATGGCAGATCCAGGTATAATATTTTGAGAAACTCCACACAACTTTCCATAGTCACTGGACCAGTTTGTATTCCCACCAACAGTGTAATATGGTACCTTTTTCTCTACTTCCTCACCAGCATTTGTTGCTGCCAGTTTTGGGTGGTTTTTTTTTTTTTTTTGTTGTTGTTGTTGTTTTTTAAATGTGGGCCTTTCTCACTGGTGTAAGGTGGTATCTCATTGTGGTTTTGAATCACATTTACCTGGTAATTAGTGATGTTGAACATTTTTTCATATGATGCCTCCTGGCCATTTGCATTTCTTTTGTGGAAAAGTGTCTTTTAGTTATGCCCATTTTTGGACTGGGGTGTTTGCTTTGTTTTTGTTGAGCTGTGTAAGCACTTTGTTACTCCTTTATTTTAAAGGCTATAAAGTAACTTAAATCAATTCACGTATAACTCTTGAGGTCAGTGATTAAGAGCTCAAATTCTGAATTGTCTGTTACCTTCAACTTGCCGTATCTTAATTTACCCATCTGTGAAAAATAACCTAAGTCAGGGATATCTGAAGATTAAGCAGAAATAGTGATGCACAAACTGAGCTGAGTGCCTGCCCAGTAAAGGCCCTTGATGTTTATTACTACCCTCTCTCTTAGCTTTGCTATCAGCATACCTAAAACCCAAGGACAGAGAAGCTATGTAAACTTGAGATCACACAGCTGGTAGGAGCAAAGTCAGAGCTAGGTTCAAGGTTACTTGATATCCAGGTCAATCTGACCTTTTTGCAGTGGTAGGAAAACTTAAGCTAATGACTCATATCTGAAAAACATGTCATATCAGTTATTTAAGCACATGTAAATATACGTAAGATATTATATAAAACATACCAGTATCACTTATAAAGGATATACTGCATTACATATACATGGAATTTATATATTATAAAGTTAATACTGCACATCTTAGATGCTGCAATCAGATCAGACACCATTGCCTTCATTTATTGTTCCACACTGATTTTTCTCATGGCAAATACTTTTGATTATAGTAACTGCTGAAAGTCCAGATATACAAAGATAAGACATCATCAAAAGTACATAGCAAATAAATGCACAAATTATGCAGTTTGAAATTACGCTACTTTGAGTTAGCTGTTGGCTTAGTGTTCAACAGATGTCAAGTGTCACAGTGTTTCTTAAAAATTAAAATAACCTATAGGACTCTGAGATCATTGTAGTTTCCAGGGATGCCTCAGCACAAAGTTTGAGAATCATGGATGTAAACTACTCTCTGTCTCCTTATCCTTACCTACAAATCTAGGGAGGTTACCATTTAGATAGTATTTGTGAGGATAAAATACTGAAAATGCCAAGCACAAACCCAGGGAGTCTCAACATTTTGTCCTCCTAAGAATCACAACTCATCTCTTGTAAAATGTGAATTACTGGTCCCCAAGCCACAGAAATGGAGGCGTCAGGGTTGGGAGTGCCCCAAGAATTTGTATTTTTATTCTCAATAGGAGATTTACATGTAGGTGATCTGAAGACTACTTTTGGAGAATAACTGCTTGAGACATAACATTTATTTACTTGGATGAATTAAAATGTCAGCAATTCAGAGAAGTGAGTTAATCTCTGACATTTTCTTCTTAATGGGTAACAAAGAAAGCTTGACCTGACTCCAGGGGCTTGCTAAGTAAGTTTCTTTCATTCAGTTCCCTGGGTAATCAATCTATAGATTCTCACCCACTCCTACACGGACCACCTGATAGCACTTTGTTAAAACAACTAACCTATAGGAAATTTGATCCATTAATAAAAGAAAGGCCTTGAAAGGAAAAAAGATACTATGAGGATATGAAGAATATACTGTTCAATCTTAAAGGCTGAGCTGCATAAAGTAAAATTATTGTTATTATATTCTCCACAGATTACAAGGTAGCAGCAGCTCATATTGTAAAGGCCAGATTGGGCTTTTGTGTTGCCTTACACACTAAGCACAAGGGAAGCAGACTTTGCCTTTTGAAGGATATTTGCCTACAGCATAATAACAATAATGGAAATAATATCAGATCATATAAAGTTGAGGCTTTTATTCTCCACAGAACTGAGAAATGATGAGAGAAGCACTCTGGGAATTTTCCCTTTAGATTAAATATTTGAATCATGACTGCCTGAGACAATCACACTCAGCTCGAAAATTACTTTGCTATCTCAAGCATGCTGAGAATAAAAGATACTTTCAGTATCACAATTAAGACATGAAAATCTTACTTTCTATGGGATTTGTATAGTTAGGAAAAGAGAAAAAATACATGAATGGCACATAATGTTTTAGCTAAATTTAACTAGCCCCATCTTGGTGCCGTGATACAGGAATTAAAGAAGTTCATAGCCTTTGGAGCTGATTAAAGATCCTTGGAAGCTCACATCGGTTCTCAGTGGGATCAGACAAGAGAAACAAAATAAAAGCCAACAAGGTAACTGTTTTGTTGTTCTGCATCAAGGCGTCAAGTATAGGTTTTCTAGCACTTTCTATGCTACTTCTTAACTGGCCTGGGTCTTAAATTCTACTGACATTATTATAGAGGGAATGGAGAGCATGAACAGCAAGTATTTTGTGGGTTTATCCACTTTATTTTCTTAATTTTTCCACGATAAGGTGTCATTTCTTTTTGAGGTCACTCAGTATGCAGGAGATGGTGAAATGGGTAGACGCATTCCATTTATTCAAACCTTAGCTAGTTATAGGTGTCACTGGTCTTAGGAGAAGGTGGTAACAATTAGATGATGGAATTTCTTTAGCAAGATACCCTTCCAGGGCCTCCCTGGTGGTGCAGCAGTGAAGCACTGTGCTGTGGAGCTGTCGGCAATGGTGACGCGAGTTCAACACTGGCTGGGGACATTTCCACATGGCGCGGCAGACCTCTCCTGCCTTGCCCGCTGCTTCCCGCAGCAGTGTATTTTCGTCAATCTGCCTGTTCTGTTCCCCACTCTGTCTCTGGTGAACCCTCTCGTCGCCCCACACCTCTGGCCTGTACCCCAGCTTGTATGCATAAATAAATAAATCTTTAAAAAAAAAAAAAGAAGCCCTTCCAAAAATGTGCCCTCACTCATCCATCAACTCTCAACGTCTTTGGTTACCAACCTACCCTGGTACTAAAGATAATCTAATCAAGGCCAAACTTTCATTCTGTGTGGCCTCTTTGCCTCCTTTTAAGCTCCAGTCAAAAAGAATGAGGATTTATTGGTATATGATGTCTAATCCCTCATCTCTGGAACTTTACTTCTGTGTTCCTATTCTGGAGACTACCTCACTCTGTCCTAACATTATATGCCAACATCTTACCATTCCTAATGCTAACACTTCCAGGAAGGCCTCTCTGATTCTCATCCTCACTGATAATGTCTCCGTCTTCTTGATCAGGACTTAGAACACTGATCTCAATGTGCCTATCACTTTCCTCTAATATTATGGAAATGTGGATATAGGGCATATTTGTGTCTTCCCAATAAATTCTAACTTTTGAAAGTTTAACTTTATATGTGCATCCTTCCCAACTTATAATAGGATTTACAGTATACTGTTAAAGAGTGGTAAATGAAAAAATAATTTAAAGAATTGCTATGTAGTACGTACCCCTAGAAATCCTTCTAAGACTCTAATGCATTTATAGAATAAACGATTGAACTTTCTTATTTCTGTGCAAGGAAATATTCACGGAAAGGGAATAGAAGAATACCTAGAATATGAGGTCATCCCTCAACTTTAGGGTTTGAGGTTAGTTGCTGTGAAAGGAAACCACAGCAAGGCAACTGAATACAGGTAAACTTTACCTTGTTTAATAATTTTGCTTAAAACCTGCCAAGGGAACGATGATTTTTCTTTATTAAAAATATCCATCCACAAGAAAAAGGTGAGGAGGGATAGAAATATATCATATTGACCACATTGCCCAATGTACTCAGTAGAGTTAGTTATCTGGAGTTCACATAACTCATCTTAGATGGAATCTGTAAGAGAAAAAGTAAATATCCTCTTTTGGTCCCCTGAAAGTTTGGCTATTTAAGTTAAGAGAGCACATTATTTTATTTCTTACATCACAAGGAATGTGTAACAGATGGCATACCAATATAGCTTGTAATTCTGTACTGTCTTCTAATGTTAAGTATGTAATTTGCATATTCATCAAAACCACAGTGGGCTATTTTCCAGACTTCATGCACAATATTTCCATTCTAGTTTTCAAAAATTACTTAAGAGTGATACACTGTTTAGATGATGAATAAGAACAAATTCAGGAGATGAAAAGATAATTGAAAGGAAAAAAAAGGGTAAGCAGCCCTTCAGTGAAACAAATAGTAATATTTATATTAGGAGAGGTTTGTTGGAACTGGCTCATAGAAGCATTTTGGAAGTTGAGTTGTTATGCCATTGGTAAACTGAAAGCAGCCATGGTAGAAATATTTACACCACTGAAATTGGCAGACACTACAAATAAAAAGCTTGTGTTTGGGGGGAGAGCTGGTTTACCAACACACCACTGACTAATGACTAGGATTGTCATTGTCAGCAAACAGGAAAATAATATTGCAGACTAAGATATTCTTCTTGATGTTTTGTTTCCTTAAAAATCTACATTAACAATAAAATGAATGACTATGTATTAAAAAAAAACAAAACCCTACAGCCACATGAAAAAATGTTCAACATCACTTATAATCAGGGAAATGCAGATCAAAACCACAATGAGATCCACGTCACGCCAGTGAGAATGGCACACATTAAAAAAACAGGCAACAACAAATGCTGGTGAGGATGTGGAGAAAAAGGAACTCTTCTACACTGCTGGTGGGAATGCAAACTGGTCCAACCACTATGGAAAGACATATGGTGTTTCCTCAACTTAATAAACATGGAGCTACCATAAGACCCAGCAATACCACTTTTGGGAATCTACCCAAAGGACACAAAAACACTAATCCAAAAGGATACATGCACCCATATGTTTATTGCAGCACTATTTACAATAGCGAAGGTATGGAAACAACCCAGATGCCCAAAAATAGATAAGTGGATTAAGAAGATGTGATACATATACACAATGGAATACTATTCAGCATTCAAAAAGGATAAACACATGCAATTTGCAGCAACATGGATGGAACTAGAAGGTATCATGCTCAGCGAAATAAGCCAAAAGGAAAAAGAAAAATATCGAATGGTCTCACTTATAACAGGAATATAGGGGAACCAAATACAAGAGCGACAATCAGCAAGAGAGGGGGGAGGATTGGGGCTCAGAACGGGGGAGAGGGGAGCACAAGGGACTATGGTGATGGAACATGGGTAAATTGGTGGTGGGAAACCTATGGGGAATGTACAGTAATGTAAAAGACACAAATAAAAATAACAAAACAAAACAAAACAAAAAAACAAACGCTGACAATGTTTACGTAGAGTTCTACATATTGTAGAAGTATGGTTCCATTTAGAACAAGATAATTATAAGTCAGATTAAGGATCAAAAGGATCATTTTTTTTAATGAGTTTTCAATACACAAAAATTTCCTTTGTTTTCCTGTACTATATATATCTTCAAGAATGAGTAAACATCAAACTTACTTTCTGTACCAAATTTGTTTAGACATGAGCATCCACATTGTCAAAATTGTTTTGAAATAGTAAACCCTTGTTTCTAATATGATTCTACATATCTTTCTAAGTTTTCTATGGTAAGAATGCTATAACATGATGATATTTTAATGAGTTACAAGGTAAAATCCTGATATACATTATAGACAAGCTCTTTTAATTCTGAGCTCACTGGAATCCAATCACATTTCTTTAACAATAAGAAGATAGGAACGAATTTTTCTGGTGTATTCAGTCATTGTTGGGATTCATTACATTATCTACACTTCTCAGGTTTTCATATTCATCTTCATACCCATCACACAGATGGTGGTCTTGGCCATGTGGAATGAGATGGGACCCATAGTGCATCTCTATCTACTGTATGTCCTCAAGAAGCATTCTATATTTCTCATCTGTTCCTTCCCCTGACCATGGAAAGACTAGGGAGTCTAGTCTGAGCACCAGAAAGAGTAACATGGCACAGACTTGACTGTAACCAGGATCCAAGCTTAGACAAGCCTAGCCAAGATCAAACTTTAGGCAACTCTCTAACCCATTAGTAAATAATAAATGAATATTTTAAGGCTATGAGTTTCAATAGATTTTGTTATGCAGTTGTATGTAGTATGTATTAGCTCACTGAAACAGTTACTAGACATCAGCTAGAAATAGAAATTATTTGAATTTTTTATGACAGTTTATGTAAGTCAACCTTATAATGGTTTGAAATGAAGAAGCAAAGTTTTGAATCTTGGCTTAATTATTTACACTCCATCTACCCTCAGTTTTGTCATTTGTTAAAAATAAAATTCACAATTCCTGCTGAAGATGAACTGAGAAGCCTCACAATAAAGTGATCCATTATATACCATGACAGTGGGCTAAGGGTGTTATGGTGGAGGGTGTGGTGTGGTGTGGTAACAACACCTGAAGAGGCAGATGCTATACTTTTAAAACACAATGATATAAACCAATGTTAGGTCAAAAAACAAATCCACTACAAAGGGCTTGACATGTAATTTGGCACATAATAAACACTTAAAAATTGATAGCTTTAAGTATTATTTTGATTAAATAACATTTACTGAACATTTATTATTGACAAGAGCATTAATAGTAACTGAAATTTGGAAGAGAGACAACAAAACATATTTTTGGTTTAGAATCAAAAATCACTAATAAAACAAAACCACCTGCAAGGCAACATATTCAATATTGACTATAGAACACAGCCAAAGGCAATTGCTTTGGAATTAAACACAGGCTTGGAAGAAGAATTCATTTTTTGAACACCAATAAACACTGGCCATATCAAAAAGTCTCTGTGTAATTTGATGGATGAGTTCCATTACATAAGTAAAAAAAAAAAAAAAAAGGCATGGCCTTACCCAAGTGTTGTTAACAATAGGCAGTAAGGATACATAACAGGAGTCCAGAGCTCACTGAGGAGGGAAGTTTTCAACATAAGCTTGTACAGCAAAAACAAATACCCACATCATTAAATGAAATCTAAGGCAAAAGAACGTTAAGCTTTGTACTTTAACACAAGCTAAACTAATTTGACAGAAACCTATTAAATGATTGGAAAGCTCAACCATGTGATTTTTAGTGAATTAATGAAATTGGTTGAGCATTCAATGTCTCAGACATGCCTTAGTGCTCTTTTATCAGACAGAAGAGAGAATATAAACAGTAAATGACTGAAAGTTTAGGTAGAGAGTTCCTTTCTTCACATAGCAATGATTCCTCTTTTAAGCCACAATGTATCCTGTCCTTGTCTCTTCTGGACACAGTTTCAAGATACCTTTCAAAGGGCAGTACGTCAATTAGACTAAGTTGTCAAACATTAGAGGGCACAGAATTACCTGGAAAGCTTACTTAAAATGTACAGCCTGCCCAGTACCACAGGAGTCTGTATTCATTGGTCTAGATCAATGATTGGGACTTCTCTTTCTTTCCCATGTGTACCAGGTTGTGGTCAAGGAGATTAATTTGAGAACCGTACTTTGAGGAATATTAAAGCAACCTTATTAGGAGGTCACAAAGCATTGGTCTTTAAGCCAAATATGTGCTTTCTTTGGCTCACATATTTGTTTCATTTGGTGGCTGCCAAAAAAGTAGGAAATGTCACACAAACAGATTTCTGGATTTTCTTAAAAAATAAGATATGGTAATTGCTGAGCCATAGTTCTGCATGACAAAAATGCACTGTGAGTAGTGAAGTGATGACAGGGCAGGATGTTAGAGTTAAGGCTTTAAGACTGCCAATCAGATCTTATGGTATTACTGTAATGATAGCCAACATTTAAAGAATGAATGCAATGAATTGGACTTTCTGCCAGATGCTTTGCATATATTGTTTCTTACTCTCACAACCATGCTCCAAAGTAGATGCTATATTCTTTATTGCAAGATTAGAAAGTCAATGATCAGAGAAATTAAGTATTTTACCTAAGGCCACACAGCTGACAAAGGGTGTTGGGCACCAAGCCCAGGTCCATCTGACTCCAAGTCTCCTGTTCCCTAATGACCACTACTTCTCCAATGCAGTTTATTAAAGAGGAAGGAAAGTCTAGGACAAGTATTGAAGTCAGTGGGATTCAGGAATGGGAAAGATTTACAAATCAAAACTTGCCAAGACAACCAGGAAATATTTTTCATAATTAAAACTTCTATGTTGCAAGCAGTATATCCTTTCTTCCTTTTTAAGAAGGTCATTTTGCTTGAGCAAGCAATTCAAAGGCATATGGGTGTTCATTCTAGCTATTAATATCACCCATCATTTATCCTGTGAGTTTTAGACTCAATGTAAATTCTTACAATGAGTGAACTCAATGACTTGCCAAATTTGGACTATAGTTATAGTCTTCTGATGCTGCTACTTGTGTTTGTACATCTGTGTAAAATCATACATCTTAAATTTTATAGGATATCCTCCAATTAAAAAACAATTGATCCCTTTGTGACCATAAACTATTGGAATTGCCTGCAAATTTCAGTTATCAATATCTAAGTTCCATTTTAAAACTAAAAAGAGCACACAATTCTTTACAATATCACATGTATTAATGAAAGTATAGAAAAATATGGTCTCTATGAATAATTCACTCATTGTTCACCATTTATTATAGTCAGAAATGGGCCATGGTATCTTGGAAAAACTCACAGGTTGGAAACCAAAATAACTGAATTCTATACTTGATAATCCTCTTCTGGAAAGCAATATGATCACAAAATAATGCCTCTGAATCTCTATTTGTTAAAAAAGAGGATTTGAAATAACTTCTGCCATTCTTTTAAGCTCCAAAATGCTAGCAGTCTATAATAATTATTAGTTTAACCTATGAGGAGAAGGAAAAATATTACTCCAAACTCTCTTGTAACTAGAAGGTGCATCATTAAAATGTTAAAGGAGATGTATTTCTAATAAAAACTTGTGGATAATTGCCATGTTCACATGACAAAAGCCCAAGCTATAGCTTCTTTTGACCAATTGCCTAGGCTATTTGGATAAAGTCATTTGTGATAGGAAAGAATTAGGCCAACACACACAAAAGCAGTAAAGATGGAACAAGAATCTACTGACATTCTTTGAATCTTTGAATCCAGCTCCATTTGCAAATACTTAGCTTCAGTTACTTGAGTATACGTATCTTACATATATTTACTTATTTACTTTGCCTAAGCCAGCTCGTGTTAGGGTTCTGTCACTTTTGACTTAAAAAACCAGGACTAACGCAAAATTAAACACAGAACCAGGTAAATTAACATGTGTGTGTAACTGTATATTCATCAGGCATGAGAAAACTGTTTTTCTCCCTCTCAATTCACAGAGTATGATCATAAAAATGACAGTTCAGAGGTTGTTCACATCATGTCACAGGTTATGATTCTGCTGTTTCCAACTAAACACCAGTAAAACTCCTCCCAGGTCTAGCAACTCATGCTATAGATGTGTATCTGTATCTGGAGCTTATAGAAGCCAATGATCACTGTGAAATTGAGGTCAATAAAAACACAACAAAATACCAAACACATGGGGGTTTTGTCTGAATAAAGCAAAAAGGCTCTGGTAATCCAGAACTGGGGGCTCTGAAACTTAAACCCAGTCTCTGAGGCGTCATTAACCATCTAACTAGTGCAGATTTATTCTGTGACTTGCTTTGATTGGCTTGGGGGCTCAGAATATTCATGGAAACTAAGGCACCAACTATGGTATATTCATCATCAAAACTAACCACACATATTATGTTGTGCTCATCCAAGGAAGCCTGAAAAATAGGACTAGAGAATAGATAGCACCATAGTGTTCAGCAACATCACGATATATACTTTTTTCATTTTGCAAATGGCTTGAACACAACTTGCCAATTTTTTCCTGCTTGGTTTTTATTTCTGAACATGTTACTCCTCTTTGGGCTTACTGCAATCTCTTCTAGTTCCCACACTATTGTTTTCTACCATTAAACTCTAATTTCTGGTTAGATTTTATTTGTATATGCTCTTTAGAGCTGTAAGAGTATATGTACATTCATAAAATATAAAAGCATATTTTTCTGACATAATTGAATAAAGAAGTCACTGTTATTTGTGAGTTGAGACTCAGACAGAGTGAACTCCAAAGTAAAGTAGACAATAAAAATGGGTAATGTAGCCATGCCTCATGTTAGCCCGCTGGTTTATGCAAGTCCCTATAAAATGCCCTGAACAATTTCTGATAATCCACTGAAGTTGAAATGTGCACAGAACAAGCACACAGGTTTGTTAACACCTCTTAGAAAACAGCCAAAATGCTTAGACTGGCTTCCCAGCCCAGCAGACACTTTCCTGAGCAATTTCAGCTCAAGGGGCTCCAAAGCTGTGTAATAACTACTTTCCCCAAACACAAATCTGAAACTAAATAGGATCATCAAGAAGAGACTGTCCTTCTGAAACTGGGACGGCAATTGCTGTGTTCAATAAAAATAGCATCTTACCCAACATCAAAAGCAATTTTATGAAATTGGTAATTTCAACACTCCAAACAGCCTAGGCCAGACGCTGGGGAATGTATTTGTGAGAATAGCATAAAATCCCAGTTGATCACCAACCAGCTGATTCATGAAAACCAGGCATGTAGAAAATATAAAAGTTGAGGTTAGCTCTCCATTTGAGTCAGATGAGAAAAATGAGATTCTGGGTAGCAGTAAAGAGCAACATCTTTTTATACCAACAGATGCATAGGTAAATAACCTATGTTAACCAAGATGAGCAGTGAAACTATCCTTGAAACTATCCTTAAAAAAATGTAGTGCCCCTTAATCAATTAGTTGTCTCAATACCCAAATCCTTCTACTTAAATCTTTCCTCAGGTTACAAGAATCTACTCCAATAATTCTCATGAATGAGGAGCACATCTAATTTGTAGATTACCTGGATCTATTTATTTCTCCTAATGGATACTGACAGTGGAGTAGGCAACACTTGTCTTGTTTTAATGAATAAAATTCATTTGGAAAGACTCCTTCAATGAAAGATCATTAATAACTATAGTTACCTTTATGTCATATATAACTATATTAGTCTTTTCATTTATAAAAGCACAGAGGTTTTCATGCATCTTAGTTAACCACAAACAAATGATAGTAAACTGTAAAGAGAACAATAATAATACCCCAATGACTATCTTTGTTGAATAGTTATTTTGTGCCTGGCACGGCCAACAATCTACCTGCATTAACACGTCTAATCTCAACAAGTCTATGAAGTTTTAGTATTGATAGAGACATTTCACTGGTAAGAGAATTAAAGCTGAGTGATGATAAGTATTTTGACTACAGTTTCATGCTGCTAATAAATGGTGAAACCAGTTCTCAAATTCTAACACTCTCAGAATCAACGCTTAACTCATGCTGTCACACCTCAGTTAAGTACCCATTTTTAGTTTCAAGCTTTTGTAAAATTTATTTCTTGCTAAAGCTCAAAATGGTAAGCATAAAATTCTTGGAATGGTCTCCCTGTTAATATCCAAACACTCTTAAGATGAAAGAGCAGTTCTGGCAACACTCTATTAGTCTAGAAGTTGGAACCCTACATTTGGAGTATAGGTTTTGAGGCTGTCAGAACTCCTCTCTCAATCCCTATTTCTTCATCCTTTCAAAGGACATGAGAAAGCCCGCTCCTAGAGTTATGAGGAATCAAGTAGATGTGTTCAGAAATATCTCTGGCATTGTGTGTATCCAGTAATAAGAGCTCTTTAAATTCTGACTTTTGTTCCTCTTGCCATGATCACTCTTTCAAACCATGATGAAAAGGTTTATGTATCTTTTTATTATAAACATCAGATTCTGATACTGTTCTGACCATGTAGAAGGGGAAATTAGCTAAAGGGCTACTGAGTAGTTATGCAGGACAGCAGAAAGATACATTCAATGCAAGTTCCGAGGTAAACATGTCTGAGACTAAGGCCCAGTATCTATCTGCATGCAGATATTGTGAATGGGAAATACCTGTGTGATACAGATATGATAATGCTGTGAACCCAATAATTTCCCCATGCTCTTATTCTATCTATTCTATTAAAATCCCTTCCCTTCACTGGACTTAATTTCTAAATGTAATTGTTGATGACACAAGCAAAGGTTGCAGCAACCAAAGCTTATTTAAAACAACAGCACAGGGGCCTCCCTGGTGGCTTAGGGGTTAAGTCTCAGCACTATCACTGCAATGGCCCGAGTATGATCCCTGGCCAGAGAGCTAACCCACATATGGGACAGCAGACCTCTCCTGTCTCTCTTGCTGCTCCCCTCAGCAGTGTATTTTAGTTGATCTAGCTCTTCTGCTCCCCACTCTGTCACGGGTAGATTCTCTCACCCCCTGCACCTCTGGCCTACACCCCAGTTCTTATATGCATAAATAAATCAGTCTTTAAAAAAATAACAGCACACATCTTTAAGTTCAAATGTAATACAAGGGACACGTCTTAAGTTGGTCTTATTCAACAACATTATGCAACACATCAGCAAACAGGAAACCCACTAATCTCTTTTACCCTGAAAATTTCAATACCTTGGTGTCATAAGAAACAAGAAAACAAGAAACTTCAGGAAAACAGCATTTGGGATTTGGCAGCATAATAAATTTCACTAAACCTTTTATTTTATTTGAAACTGTCATTTTTTTTTTTTTGATTCACAGATATTTTAACTTGTTCTAGCCTATTTCAAATGACTCCCTTCAACTGTAAAGACCAAAAAGTTATTATAGCGATTGTCCTCCAACTTGCCCTTTGTATAGCAGCTCCCCCACCACTGAAGAGTGACTGTTTGGGATCTGGTCTCTGCTTTATCACTAGCAAGGTGTGTGTCAAAACCTCTCTCTAGCTTCAGCTTCGTCACCCATAAAGGAAGCTTAGAAAAGTCTTTGGGAACCTCATGGATTTAAGGACTGAATAAAGTCATGAAGAATTCAATACATGTCAGTTATTACACATATAAATACAACTATGAATTTCAAAATCACAACTGAGTCATCTCAAATTTCATTCTGTTTGCAGATCCTAGAGAAGAATTCACTAGGATACTAGCTTAGCATTTGGAAAATAATAGATGCACAACTAATGATAGTGATCTTCATAATTGCCATTATACTAATAGTTACAAATGCATACTGAACAATTATTTATGCTATGCACTATTCTAAAATCTTTACATATCTCATATAATTGAATTGTAAAAATAATTCTAAGAAATAGATGTGAATATTATCTTCAGTTTAGAGATGAGGCAGACTAAACAATTAGCCCAAAGATGGCATAGTATATTGCGGGCTAAGATGAAGCCCTGTGGTTCTTACCCACATCTTTAACCAGAGCACTTTCTAGGGAATGCTATATGTTTAACTCAACCTCCAACATCAAATGATAACAATGAGGTCTAGTACCACTGAATGATTTTACTAGGTCACGCATCTGGTAAGGGTCGAACAGGAATTTAAACCTACATCTTCTATGATCGGTCCTTTGTCTTTTGTGGAAGTGACTCCCAAACATTCATATTTTATGAGTAGTTGTGATATTTAGAGAGAATGAGAGAGGGAGGAAGAGCAGGAGAGGGGAAGGGAAGGGAGAAAAAGTTCCCTAACTGGCCTACTGCTGTCCGTTTGGAGCAGACCTGGCTCTAACATTAAGAACACGAAGTTCTCTTGCTGAATATAAGCAATTTTGCAGAGCATCAACCCACATCAGATAAAGCTACACTGTGATCATGATGAAGACCTGGAAAAAGAACCACTCTCTAATTGTAATCATATTTGGGCACAGACAAGAACATGACCCAAACCACAAAAATGACCAAAGTTTCTCTCTGCCTAATACGAGTGACTGCTGTTCCTTACAACCCACTTTGTTCCTCTTCCTTACTTACAAGAATTATCAAAATACCCAATCATGGAATTGCTCCTACTTTCTGGCAGCACCCAATTCAGTGAAAATCCTTGAAACCTTCCCCGAATACCCAACAAGCCAAACCCGGTAACAAGTCACTCCTCAGTGTTGCCTCAGAGGCCTGCACTTCCCCCCGGCACGCCGTCTCCCTCCCTTCAAGAAGCCAAGAAGCCGAACTTTTGTCTGGTTACTATTCCCAATATTCTTAGTGTATTTCTTATATTCTCTAGTGCTGAGTATATTGACATAATATTTTCAAATATAATTTTATTAGGTTAAGGTATCTTTAAAAATAGGCTGTCAACTAAGGCCAGAATTTCTAAGTGTATTTACCAGCAAAACCTAAGACTTTCTTCCCCTCTCTCCCTACAAAGTTACAAGCAATATTATTAATTTGGCTTTATCAAAAGGAGTCCACGTTGATCTTAATTTTCCTATTTCATTTAGGCTTTGCCATGGACCAGCACTGCTAGGGAGAGATCTGGGTTTTGGGAAGTGTAAAATTCGTACAATTTGGAGGGAAGGAGAAGCTGTTTAAGAAAAATATAATAATAGGGAAGAGAATTACTTTTACTGCGAATGAAAAAAGAAATGCAGTAAGTCACGGAGTCCTAGAGATACAGGTACTGTCCTCTGATACCCGTTTGGATACTTTATTAGTTATGTTTAGATAGAAATTAGGAAGCTTCCTGGGAACAGAATGCAGGGATCTGTGCATGTGAGAGGTTCCACACCTAAAGTTTCATTTGTTTCATAGTAAATTCATCAACTGCAGGTGTTTGGTAAATACCGCCTTGTGTCATGCTTCTGAGAATTATTTTTCAATATATGAATTCAATGGGTCTCACAGGTAAAAGGAATAAACAAGTATTTCCATCACTTAGTTCACCTTTACCATCTGATTCTGCTCCCCCTCCCTTGCAGCTTAAGGCAACTATGGGCATTTCAGCCCGTTACCTAGTTACACATCCAAGGACAGTCAATTCAATAAATTTTGCTAGAAGGTTGTCAGTCACTGACCTGTGGTTAACCCCAATGTTCTTGCTTTTTTTTTTTTTTTTTTGTTAATTGCAACGTTTTGTTTTGTTGGGTTTGGCATCTAACTCCCTTTGGTGTTTCTTCACGTTTGTGTTGGCTCCTCGTTGCTGCCTTCACCTTGTCCCTGAGTTCTGGTCCCTGAAATCTGTTCATGTCAGTGAATTTAACACAGCCGGGTAGGTCTGCAGGTGGCGGCTAATGTGTTATCCAGGTGGCTGCATAAATCCTGATTCATTTCATGAGGAAGAGACAGCGTCTCTCCCTGGGCACTCTTAGTCCACCTGGAGCCAGGGCAGACAGCCCCAGCCGAGCTGGAGCCAATGTTTAACAGGGGATGACGCTGGGCAAAACTACATGAGGATTTTATGTTAAGATTATTTTCCAGAACACATTTTAATGTTAACAATGGTCCCATTTCCTGGAAACTATGATTATGTTTACAGACCCCAAGTGGTCCTGATTCTTCTGGAGGCAGTGAGTTGGTCTGGCGTAATGGAGAGCCAGTTCCATCTGGTACTTTTAGAGCTAATTACTTAGTTCTTGTTCAACCTTTGATCTCCCAAATCTGGGGTTCTTAATACAGTAGACACAATTGAACTGACATTTTAGGATTGTGAGAATTAACTGACATGATAACTTTCTGAATTTTTGAGTGAAGTATGTCTCTCTATAAAGGTCAAAATGGTTATGAGGTGAACAGGCAGATACTGGCACAAACTGCAATTCTTACTGAAGCATTAACTGTTCTTAAAGATTAAACTTTAATTAGCAACCCTGTAAAATTTTTATTTTAAAATAATTAACTGGATTTTGAAACAAAATTTTAATATTTTCCATGTAGTATCTATAATAGATCATAGAAAATTTGTATGTGTGTAGCAATTTGGGCTTATAGGCTCAGAATTAGAAAAGTGGTCTTCTATATATTAGCCAAAATTTGTAAAAATCCTTTGTGTTCATAATCTGTGAATTTCTGGAACTATCTCAATGTACACAAAACTATAAAAAATTCTCTCTGGTTTCTACATTCCCAACACCTCCTAACCTCCTGGTAGTGTACCCTACTGTCTGAACCCTGAGGCACAGAAACAAGCGAAATGCAGCCTGCATCAGGCAGCCTCTTCACACAGAACAGAGCAAGAGAAGGCAGATGAGTGGCTAAAGG
>PVIJ01005279.1:71700-105810 GCA_004024925.1 Scalopus aquaticus
TTCATTGCGGCACTGTTCACAATAGCAAAGGTATGGAAGCAACCCAGATGTCCAAAAATAGATGATTGGATCAAGAAGATGTGGTACATATACACAATGGAATACTATTCAGCATTCAAAGAAGATAAACACATGCAATTTGCAGTGACATGGATGGAATTAGAGGGGATCATACTCAGTGAAATAAGCCAGAAAGAAAAAGAAAACTATTGAATGGTTTCACTTATAACAGGACTATAAGGAAACTAAATAGGAGAGAGACACTGGGGGGTGGGGAGGGGAGGGTAAGGGCACAAAATGGAATAGAAAAGAACACAAGGGACCATGGAGATGGATCACGGGTGAATTGGTGGTGGGCTACCCAAGGGGAATACAAAATGTAAAAAACATAAATAGGGCCTCCCTGGCGGCACAGTGGTTAAGCGCCGAGCTGTGGAGCTGTCGGCAGCAGCAACGCAAGTTCGATGCCCAGATGGAGAGATTCCCACATGGCTCGGCAGACCTCTCCTGCCTTGCCTGCTGCTCCCCTCAGCAGTGTATTTCCGACAATCTGCCTGTTCTGCTCCCCACTCTGTCTCTGGTGATCCCTCTCGCCGCCCCATGCTTCTGGCCTGTACCCAAGCTTGTATGCATAAATAAATAAATCTTTAAAAAAAAACATAAATAACAATAAAAATATATATTAAAAAATAAAATTAAAAAAATTAAAAATAATTAAATTACATATAAAAAAAAGACTTAGGTCTCATGACTTGGGTATCTCCAGCTTAATGGGAAAGACACAAGGGCACCAGGTAGTGACCACAAGCTAAAGCTTTCTAAATCTGCCTTTAACTTTTACTTTAATAAAGCTAAAATATTCTAATCTTCATTTGTATAATACACTCTTTCAACTGTCAATTCTAAGCTGACTTAGAATTTAGGGGAGAAAAGAAAGGATTTGATTATTATCCTCCCTGCCCAACCCAATAGCAAAACAAACTTGCGGTTAAATTATAAGTACTTAAAGATTTGTTTATATACATATATACATAGATAAATGTCTATATACATATGTAATATATATAACTGTGTACATATGTCATATTCCAATTGGACATGAAGTATTCAGGTAAAAACATAATTTTTGAAGGAACACCATTTTAGTAGTATTCTCATTACTTGCTTTATCACAGTTAACAACCGTTCTTATGTTACTATGAAAATACCAATTATTTTTATGATAATGAAGACTTTAAATAGCTCAGTAGGATAAATTAGATCCAAACCATGGCTTAGCTAGTTCCTTCCATCTTTGGAATACTAAACTAGAATGAAGTATTTAATCCTTCTAATATGGAAACATCTCTTTTGAATTCTAAAGAAAAAAAAAGATAATTCTCACTCTACTGCAAGGATGGTGAATTAATTTAGACATCGGAATATGATAAAATGATTTGGACCCTGAGGGACAAAGCCTAGAATAAATTTAACTTAGTCAAACTCCTTCATGGTAACACAGATAGATATGAATAACATATGTCCAGGTGATAACATTGACCAAAATTTGACCACTTTTTCATAAACCATACACCCTCCTTGACCCTTTTGAGGGAACCTCTAGGTCAGGATTTCTCAACTTCACCACACTGATGTTTTGGTCCAGTGATTTGTTGGGGGTTCAGGCTGTGCTTTATACTTTACAATATTCCTGGCCTCTACCCTGTCACATTTCCCATTCAGTTATGACACCATGTCTCCAGATGTTGCCAAAAGTCCTCTGAGCAAAATCATCCCCCACTGAGAATACTGTTTTAGAAATTTACAGCTGTTAAACTTATGCTACTTTTGGTCTCAACTGCTTCTTTTGTTAAATTTGTTCAACTTTTAGTTTTGAAAATAATATATTTTGAACTGAATTCTAGTGTAGAAGTAATACTCAAGGATCAAATCTCTAAGTGGGATTAAATCATTTCATATCTATTATGCGTCCTTAAATCAAATTGGAATTTTAGTTCAATATGCCTAAGGGGAACCAAGAAACCTCAAGCACACTGTGAAAGACTACATTTGCTGAAGATGCTTGAGTAGAAAGGAAGAAAGAAATCCCCAAATAAAAATGCTGTCTCCTGAGACAGTTGCATTAGGGCAATTTCTTTAAAAAGTAGACATATATTTATTCTATGAATTCTGTTTCTATCTATAAACCATATATGGGATCCACTCCTTTCATTAGTAAGTGCATTTTATGATGCATTTCAACGAAGAGCTCATAATTCAAAAGACTTAAATTCTATTAATTCTGAGGTAAATCAGCTTATGTGGACAAAATTACCTTACAATCTTTTAAGCAATCACTAGGGAAGATATATTCTTCAGATGTGAAAAGACTAGGTCTCATACAAACATACAAAACAAATTTCTCCAACAGTTTAGAAAAGATATTTATCCTCTCCCCTAAATGGAAACTAGAAAAAGAGAGCAAATTAAACACTCAAAGAGGAAGAAAATGTATAACCAAAAAAAAAAAAAAAATCAAAACAGTGTAACATCAGAGAGAGAGTCAGGAGAGCTAGATCCCTATCGAGTAACTACAGATACATCACTCTATTTCTATGGCTTTCAGTAGCTCAGCACTAAGATAAGGCAGTCAAATTGAGGACTTTAAAGACCACTTGTACCAAACAGAGTTTATGATTCTATGAATAAATGACTGTCAACACATTATCCTCCTTTAAATTCAGAGCCTTCCAGTTTCTATATAAAATGACACAAGGATATTCAAGCACTTTCA
Source organism: Scalopus aquaticus (assembly GCA_004024925.1). NCBI lineage: Eukaryota > Metazoa > Chordata > Mammalia > Eulipotyphla > Talpidae > Scalopus > Scalopus aquaticus. The sequence goes on from PVIJ01005279.1 coordinate 74,474, forward strand.
ATTGTACCCAGATATCTAAGAGCCCATCCCTGCTAGCCAGGACTGGGAGCAATACATGGTACATCCCCTTGCCCAGTGGAATTGTGCCTCCATTAGAGGGCATGATCTACATTGTCACCGGAGTTCTCTTTACCAAAAGGGGCTAAATCCATATATTCTCTTTCTTGCTCCTTTCTCCCTCTCCCTCCTCCCCTTTTCAATATACCCACCTAGGGGTAGCTATATAAGTATGTAACCTGTGCAGTTGCACAAGATACTGGGTTTACTGTTTCATAGTTACCATGCTGAAATTTAAAGTTTTATATTTACATTTGCGTTTAGTAAGTAAAGTCCGATGGAAAAACAGAGCATGTGCAAAGCGCTTAAGGTTGTGGCTCATACATGGTCCTGTTCCCTATGTCCAGCAGTGTTTTATTAGCTACTCACCCTCCTTGATGCTTGTAATGGCAGGGAAAACGCAGAAGCAGGTTTTCTATGAAGCTGGGCAGACGGGTCAAAGGAGGACTCCTGGAGCCCTCGGTGGCTTTTTAGGTTCTTAAAGATCTTTCTACAGTGAGGCAACCTGGTACAGGGCAGGCAAGATGGCAGGCAAGAGGGCTGGGCCTCCTAGCCCCCAGAAAATCTTCACTCTCTCTGGGCTCTCTGGCAGTTTCTCATGGTCTCTGCTGTACCCCACCACACAGTCCTCCGCCTCTGCTCTACAGCTTCTGATTCTTCTACCACTGCCGCCCTTATATACTTGGCCTCCAGGCCCAGGTGCGCCCACTCACGCATGTGCACACCCCACTTCAGGTGCTGCCATCAGGCGCATGTGCAGGACCACAGGTGTCTGTCATTAAATCTAATGGCAGCAGGGTGGAAAATCCTGATCAATCTTTTGTTTACCCTACAATGCCTTAAATGAGCCTTGGCAGCCTCCCTAACTCCCTGGAACGGGTTCTCAGCCACAAGCTCCCTCAACTCCTGGTACCCTGGAGCCCTTGCCAAGTACCTACCTGCACAATCGGCAACAGGTAGCACCTTTGTTTTGTTCCTGACTGCTCCTGCCTGCTGCACACTGCTGTTCTCTGGAGACCAAAACACAGGGAGGGCCTGGGTGGAGGGTGTGCATACTATACCATATCAGATGGGGCACGTCATCTCGTCCTGGACAGGCATTGCTACTGTGTGTCTGACACGAAACTGGGCAGGGTTGAATCTCTTTCCCATCCCTGATTTAGGCTCCAAGAACATCACAGTATTTTGAGGGGCTCATTATTCTGCCTTGGGTTGGGGCAGTAGGCTCGCCAGAAGGGAGACTGGCTTCCTCACCCCTGCCAGGTCACTGTGGGCTGTGGCTGGCAGGAGGGGAGCATAGCAGCTGGCTCATGGGCTGGGACTCTCAGGTACCTGTGCAAGTCTGCATTTCCAGCAAGAGTCCCTGTGCCAGAGAAAGCTTGACAAATAAAACATGCAGGCAGGGAAAAGAAGAAAGGAAAATGTTTTACGGTTTTATAAATCTTACCCCCTCTCCACCTAATTTTATGAATAAAGGGTCCTGCATGTTCATTTTGCACTGGCCCCAACAGATAATGTAACTGACCCTCTGTAAATATTAGAAAATATTTAGAAAATATTTACAGAGCATCTGGCATGTTCCAGCCACTGTGCGAGGTACAGAGTACTTGATGGTAAGAAAAGCAAAGCTTACACTAGCCCCTAGTGAGTTTTTATCAATATTAAAACATTATCAATATTATCCTGCCCCCTGGCACTCCTGCTGAATCCCCATATAATGACATTCCTTATATGCTGTTGAGAAATTAGCAAAATCAATTGTGGCGTTTATTTAGATTGAATTATTAGTTCATCAAATATTCTAATTTACATTCCTGGGAATCCTTCCCAGTGGCAGGAATATACATCTCCCTGGTGAACTCATGAGTGACATGCAACTTGTTTGACCAATTTGTAGGCTCAAGTTTGAGTCACTTTGGACTGAGACTGAATCAGCACCCAGTTCTCTAGGTCACTCACCCTCCTGCTGCACTCACAGTAGGCTTTGGTCCTTTAACCTGGGTATAGGGAAGGAAGTGACAGAGTAAGCCTGTGGCAGACATGTAGCCTCATAAAGACATAAACCTTAGTTGTGTAGGTGATTGAGATGTAGGAATTGTTAGTTAATGCAGCATGACCTTACCTCCTCTCACTAATTTATGACATTTATCTTGGGGAGAGGAACCTCTATAAAACCCACAGATTCAATATGAGAAATGGGACCACTTACACATGAAGTCTCTCCTATGTTCAGAAAACAATCTTTAAAACAGCACTGATGTGATTTTTCCCTACCAACCAACTTTCTAATAATTATCTTACAGACATCTCCTATTATTTGTCACAGAATCATTGTCTCTTAAATGAATATTCACTTAGTTGGGCTAATTTTGTATTTTATCCAGTACCATCTATTTCAAATGTGAATTTTACCTTGGGTAGCTCATGTACAACAGTCACATAGCAATGGAAAAGTGCAGAACAATAACGGAGGCATAAAGCTTCATTTTCTTTAATCAGAACACTTGAGAAACATCCATTCATTAACTACATTTTCTCTACTTTTCTGCCGCGTCTTAAAAAAAATCAGATCAAGGATTGATTAAAGGCACTGAATTCAAATGTTGACACATAGTTCCACTTTCTTGATTCATTCCACACATATGTATTGAGATTTACTGTGTGCCAGGCATGGTTACAGGCACTGAGCTTTTCAGAGCATGTGCAAGGTGTCTTATATATATTTGTGCAAAAAATGGGAATTTAATGAATGTACTCAAACCTCCTCATTTAAAACTATAACTTTTCCAGTATGTTTTCTAGAGCCTTTACTTTTCCTTGCTTGGATGGAAATGCCAAGGAAAAGGAGAGAATATTCAGACTACTGCAATGTGGTATTTAAAAGGCAGAACATTATGAAAAATGCAAAAAAAGGTATAAACACATTATTTATGAAGATTTAAATCTACACAACATAAAACATGGTTTCTTCCTTCCTTCACTGCTTAGAAAAGTTATTTGTTTCCTTTTCACCTGAGGCATATTAGGGCAGGTGAATTTTCCAAGCCACTCTAATTTTATTTAACTCGTGATCATACCTAAAGGGGAGAGTTTTCTCTAGTGAGATGAATCTCCTCCTTGCCCCCACCCCAGGTATTGTTCAGCTTTGTCAACTTTACAAGCCAAACAGGAAAACTGCATGTTTAAAATAAACCATTTCAATATGTACATTAGTATAGTGATGGGACAAAATAGTCTTTACTCAGCTTAGATTAGTAAATCCCTCATTTAATTACAACTGGAAAGGTTAGAAACTTTTTATCATGCACACATAGTCTCTGGGAATTATCTGGCTCTGAAATATAATTAATCATCCTCTGTCACGCTTTCATTATACACACTGCTCTCCAGAGTCACTACTTTCTTCTTTCTTCATTCATATTCCTCTGACCTTCCTCCTTTCTGTCACAGACCTCAGGTGAATTTCATTGACTGCTCAGAAATGACTAGATACTGTTAAACCCATTTGTCAACCACATTATCAGCTCACAAACATGATAGCTCTGCATATGTTTAGCCTTTCCCATACATAGCAGTCCAAGAATTAACATGGATGACATCTGTCAATGTTGACAAAAATTAAATTTTGAAACTACTGTAAATAATAAAGCAGTCATATAAAGATTATTTCTCTGGAGCATAAGCTACCAGTAAACACAATTTACATATTGTGCTTACAGCTGTTTCAACATGCGTTGTTTGCTGTGGTTCATTAAAATGATTTGATTTGTCAGACTCTAGGATGCTTGAAAGTTTGTATGTAAAACTATTTAAGGAAGTTTAGAGAATTAAAAAAAATCTTTAGAGCTGTGTGGCATAAGAAGAATAAAGAGAATTGAGGAATGTATGTAGAGGAGTAAGAGTAATCATTATGGTTCTAAGGCATGAGAATTCATCACTAATTCATTCCCAAAAGACTTCAGGGAAAACCAAGTTTCCTGAGTAGTATAACTCAGTTACACTATTCTCAACTCAATGTCAAAGGGTGTAATGGTCTTCCAAACCAACACTGAATAGGAAACAATCAGGTATGTGACTACCAGCCTGGTAACTACTTATACTCATGTCTGACAGTTTTCCAGGAGTTGGTTTAATTCAATAATTCCTCAGTTCATCTATTCCATCACTTTTCAATCAGAAATCAGAAATCTAGCTGCTTTGTGCAATTAATAAAAGGTATGTGGGCTGGCATTCTCTCCTCCAGGAAGAACAAAATTAATCTTTTTAGAAAAATTGTTGGAAAGTCTGGTTTTCATAGCACCATTATCTTCACGATCACCATCTGTATAATTATCCTGACACCCAAGAATAACAAGGTTAAGTCAACTTTTAACCAATTCTTTCAAACTATTGACCTGAATATTCCTTTAAATATTATGTTTTATCTTTTCTGTGCTGGAGCTTCTCCCGTTTCACTAAGATGAAGGGACCATCTCATCATAGGTCATATATTTAAAAAGAACTTTTAGGATTTTAAATATAAATATATAAAAGCACCTGCTAAATGCATTCACAAATGAAGTAATAATATTAATATTAATGAAAAGACCCTCTCATCATAGGTCATATATTTAAAAAGAACTTTTAGGATTTTAAATATAAATATATAAAAGCACCTGCTAAATGCATCCACAAATGAAGTAATAATATTAATATTAATGAAGGGAACTTCTCATCATAGGTCATATATTTAAAAAGAACTTTTAGGATTTTAAATATAAATATATAAAAGTGCATGATAAATGCATCCACAAATGAAGTAATAATATTAATGTAAAATAAGTCTCACTCACTGAAAGCAATGATCATAGTTATTCTGTGTGTGTGCAGGTATGCACTCATATGCACCAGAGAATAATGCTTTCTCTTCCAAAAATCAATCCCATCAAAAGAAAAATTTTCCAGGCATTTTTATTTTAGCCAACAATGTGTGAGTTCAATATAGGAAGAATTATTTGTAGACATCAATTTGTGGAAAATTAGGGCAGTAATATCAGAGTGCAGGGGACTGAGGAAGTGACAGGAATGATTATGTTGGTAACATGACTTTTGCTGTAACCACAGATATTAATTTCCTTTATGGGTAAGTATCCAAATAAACCTCAGCCCTGAACACAGGATCAACTGCTTTATGGACAGGAACAGGTGTTTCTATTTGAAGTTTATTAAGAAATGTGCATTTGCCTACTCACCCACATGTCAGCTGTCACTAGCTAATTGGACCAGACATTCAACATACAGGTAGAACTTTCACAGGTTATCCTTGAGAAAACAACAACCAAACACCAAACAAAAGAAAGCCTAAAGCTTAGGAAAATAAACAAGGACCACAGTTGCTTTAATCTTATGCCTACATAATGGAGTAGAAATTACACTTTTGCTTAACAACGAAAAATTAATTTTTTTCCTACATTCTTTTTTTTAAATCAAAATGCAAGGCACATTTATTACTTCTGCAGGCTATGCACACCCCTTTTTTAAGGCAAAACCATCCTCTACGCCTAGCCTAAGGAGTTCAGTTGTAACTTTAACCCAGTGGTTGAGACCCCAGTCATATTGTTGGGGGAAAAAGGATGTCTGCAACAAACTCCACAGACAGGTTTATGGACCTGACCTCAGACCAAAGAGATCTAAGCAACCCATTGCATATTGGAGTTAGCTGGGAACAATATTAGTGTGTGAGCCATCCATAGTGACTGACATAGGCAAAAGAGTTCAAGTCCTTGAGTAACAAGCATTTTGGAAGTTATATATAGTTCTCCAGGTTGTACATGCAGAAGGCCATTACTTCTGAGAGGTACCATTCCTACTGACAGATCCTAGACATACTCGTATTTGGCAAATGGTGCTAGGATGTTTCATTCTAAGACATCTGCATTTCAGCACTATTTCACAACTGATTTGAAAGACTGTTGTTCTAACAGTAGACAGATAGATGATAAATATGTAGATAGATAGATACATAGACAGACATCATTATGCTGAGACTAAAAAAGGCTAAGTTTAAGAATTTAGAGATATCAATCTAGTAACATCAAAAATAACATGTGACTGTAAGAAATTTTAAAACCTAGTTGACTCTGAAGAATAAGATAGTATTATACTTCCAAAATCATTCATTTGCAAATTTATTTTTAGTACTAATTTGTTACAATGTTTTAAAGAAAATTAATGTTGCAAGTAACATAATGCATTACCAAACTTCAGCATAAAAGACTTAAAAGTACCAAGAGAAATAAATTCTTTGAAGAAACATGAAGTGATGCTTAAAATATATATACAATTGAAGCTATATAAATTTCAAAATATTTTAGCATTAATATTGATTCTCCAGCATAGAAAACATTACTCATTTCTAATATAAAATTTCTATGATTCAGAACTAAAATTTGAAACACATTTCTTCTTAAACTGTATTTTAGGTTAACAAATAGTTTTTAAAATGCAAGTTTATAGTAGTTGATGAATGTGTTAGATGAAATATAATTTGAAACATTTGAACATGAACTACTCTAACTAGGGAAAATATAAATTTGAAGTTGATAAGGGATATTGAAAGAAATGTGATACCAGGAGGACATCAGTACATGAAGAAAATAACTTAGTTTTCAAACATTTAGAATGTCTTTTGTTGTACTGAAATATTTAGTAGTACAATTTCCAAATACTTTTATTTAAAAATATTTAAGGATATTTTAAATATCCTTATGTATTAGTCACCTGTCAAAACCTTGCCTTCTCAAAATTAAAATTGATTATAGTCCCCATTCTCATTAAAAAGATCTATAGTTTGGCTGCAAGTATAAATATGTGAAACTAGCATATTTTGCTTTCTTGAAAGGAAGGCATACAATTGTACTAATTAGAATTGATAATGTCTTTGGATTCATAATTTTGTGATTAGAATTTTAATATTCTACTATTATTTACAATAGTATGATTTGTGTGAATTTTAGAGTGCTTTATATATGTTTCAGTAATTATCATTGATAAATATATCATATGCCAGCATTGGAGATCTCCTTGAAAAAGGGGATGATGTCTTTTTTCCCCTCTAATTTGCAGAAATGTGTCCTATGGACTGGTAGCAGCTTTGGCTACTAGGGAAACAAACTTCCTCCTTCTCACAGACATGAAAGAGAATGCAAAATGACTGAAACTACTACAACTAGGAAACCTGTCATGGTCCCAAGAAAATGGAGAATAGAGAGAAAAACTGGGTTCTGTTAAGATGTTTGAAGTACAAGATCAGTACTTCTTTAAAGCCACCCCTCCACTGGATTCAATTTTAAGGGCCAATAAGTTTATCTTATATTTTTACTCAAGCAGGCTTAAGTGAAAATTTCTGCTACTGCTAACTAAAAATTTCAAATCACACAAATCCCAATGGTGAATATTTACTCATAATAGAGGGAAAAGAGTTAGGTAAGTAAATGTGTCTTTGAATCTCTCATTGTAAATACTCTGAATTTCTTTTTGCATTTGTGCACAACTATTAACAATGTGGTATCGTTGTAAGATTTATGTGGGTTGAACTCAAATCTCCTTTGGCTATGTATTAGTGCTAAGACATAGAGTTAATGTGAGAGTTAAAGGAGATAGTTTTGGCATAATCTCTTTATTTTAGCAGTTGCTCCTAAGTGATAATCCATTATTGTAGATGATTTCTTCCTTTCCTCTTCCAAATACTAGGTAACTTTGTGCATACTATCAGAGATTATTTTATAACTGAATTGCAAATTCATTACTGTATTTGACAAGTATTCCTTGAGCACCAACTGTATACTTGGGGCATTACAGACCAAAGACATAGTGGTTAACAAGACAATTTTCAACTTCCACAGAGCTTATTTCAGAGAGATTAAAAATAAATCTGAAAGAAAATTAACAAAATTTGAAGAGTGATAAGTACTATAAAGAATTAAAACAAGGTTGTGGAGTTCATTGGGTATAGGGAATGACTTAACTTGGGAAGATTTTTGAGCTTAGATGTAATTAATGAGGAAGAACTGGCCATGTGAAAATCTGTGATGAGAGTATTTTATTTTTATCTGTCTGTCCTTATTTATTTTAGTAATCTTTTCTTACATTACGGTTAATCTTTGGACAATACATGATTTCTCCCCTCAGGTGTGTTGACCACAGAACTGCCATCACCAGAGCACCCGCAACATCTAAGTCAAAGCCAAAGGCTCTGAAGCAGGCTTGGGATTCCAGGGGCAGCAAGAACCTGTGTGGCTGTTAAAATGCTGAGGAAGCAAAGTAATTGGAGCTGTAAGCAGGAAATAATTAAAATCACATTAGCTGGAGGGGTACTAAATTTGGATTTTGTTTTAGTATAACCAATGCTATTCCAACCACCTGTTACTTTCAGGGGTGTGTGTGTGATGGTTCAGGATCCTTACTACTACCTAACAACATTTCTTCCTGCGTTATTGATAAGTGTATGCTCCAATAACTCATCCTCTTGATGGAGCTAATTAGTGGGAATGACAAGCTTCCCACGCCAGCATGGGATGTGATGGAAACAATTCCACTACTGTTGAATACAGAGTATATTGTAGGATTTTATGAACAAACTGGCAAATGAAAAGCTTTTCTTTTCTGCATTGTTACAAAGCCAGTTTTACCAGAAATGTTTAGAGGGACTATAGGAAAAAAACGTAGAAAAAGTGTTTCAGTTTTGTTACAAAATGAAAATAAGCCCCATTTAAAAAATAACAAAAGACCAGTAACAGTCTGACTGCTTCAAGGGTAGCATCAATTTAATGAAGACAATGCCGCAGATAAATTAGAATTTTAGATAGCAACCAGTATGTACAGTAAGCTTCTGGGCCTCTACATTTACATCCTATTTTTGACTGATTTACAATCCTAGGTTTTTGTACCTGAATGTTCCATTCATTTTCAAATGAGAGTGAAATTTCTATTCAGATCACGTAATTCACTGCTATACCAGCGTTTGGGGCAAACTAGTGAAGTAACAAGGGCAATTATGAGTCTGGGCCGCACATGTTAGTCCTTTTGAAGCATCGTTACATATACCTAACCCTGACCTCAGGCTTATCTCTTCACATAAAGCTCATCCATCCTTTCATTTTATCTTTCCAGTCTTAGGGAAATGAATGTTCACAATATCCAGATGAAACTAACATTAAATTAAGAAGACTCTCAAGAAGATGTGGTACATATAGAAAATGGAATACTATTCAGCATTCAAAAAAGATAAACACATGCAATTTGCAGCGACATGGATGGAATTAGAGGGGATCATACTCAGTGAAATAAGTCAGAAAGAAAAAGAAAAATATCGAATGGTTTCACTTATACCAGGACAATAAGGAAACCAAATAGGAGAGAGACACTCAGCGGGTGGGGGCGGGGAGGGGAAAGGGAGGATAAGGGCATAAAATGGAATAGAAAAGAACACAAGGGACCATGGAGATGGATCACGGGTGAATTGGTGGTGGGCTACCCAAGGGGAATACAAAATGTAAAAGACATAAAAAACAATAAAAATATATAAAAAAAATTAAGAAGAGTCTATGATATACTTCAAATCTCCAGTGCTTTCCATTATTTCTCCCTGTTCAGCTAAAGTACATATCAGATAATAGAAATAAATTTTTAAAATTGTTCCAGGGAAAAGTGGAAACAAATTTCCAATAAAAGCCACACATGGGGACTCCCTGTGGCCTAGCAGTTAAGTCTCAGCACTATCACCACTACAGCCTGAGTTCAATCCTTGGCCAGAGAGTTAACCTACCTATGGTGCAGCATATATCTCACCCGCTGCTCCCCTCAGCAGTGCATTTCAATAAATCTGCCTGTTCTGCTCTCTGCTCTGTCTCTGGTAAAACCTCTCACAACCTCTCCCTCCCCCGCCTCCCCACCCACTTTTGGCCTATGCCCCAGTTCTTCTATGAGAAAAAAAAAAAAAGCCACATATGACAGCTGGATAAACATTCAGCTAAATTTGAGAAAGTTACTATGTCTTGTTATTTGTATGAGCAGTTGAATATTCCTGCTGAATTACATAAATGTTAAAATACAAATATATTGCTGGAATTGTGGAATTTGGAGTAGGTCTGTTTTTATATATCTGGGGATCACCTTACCTACAAGTCCACCATTGATTGGTAAAGGGGTACTATAAAAATTACGAAAAGTGTCCGTATTCTTTCTTATTTTGCATTCCAATACTGGGAAATCCTTCTTAATCAATCCAAATAATTCCCAAACTGAATAATGAAGTGAAAATAAATAGCCTAAGTAATTTTCTTTTATTATAAAATGGACTTTGCTTATAGAAAATGTGGGGTGAACAATAATATCTAAAGTTAGTGGTGTTGATTAGGCACATTACTATTTGCTAGGGAATGCATTAAACATTTATCATACCTTACCCAAATTACATTCTTCTTATTATTATCATCTTACAAATGAAGAAACAGAAGTCCATAGAAATTAAATGGTTTTCCAAAGTCATATGGTGGAGCTGGCATTTGTCCAGTCCTTTCTGGCTCCAAAAATAGTGTTCTTAACCACTATATAATGGTGCCTTGAAATATCACCAAATGCTTACAGAAAAAGGCAGGCAAATATTTGGCAGAAAGTGACTAAAAATATGCAAACCAACAGTAATTGGTCTCACAGGGAAGCACTGGGTGAGGCTGGTGATGAAATGTGAACAATTTAAGAAAGAGCCCTATGCAAGGTATTACCCAGGTGCTGTATTTGCTCAAGTATTACTCCTAACTATCTCGTACTATTATTATCACCATGTTATATGAGGAAACTAAGGCATGTAAATATGCCCCTCTCCACACAACTAGTAAGTGGTAGAGCAGGATGCTGCACCAAGTGGGTCAGCTCCCTGGCCAGGGTTTGAACTCGTGGATAGCTTCATAGTGCTGAGACTTAACCCCTGCACCACCAGGGAGGCCCCTCATTCTGGTTCTTAATTTGTGTTCCTAACTCCTCTGCTCCTTCCCATCTCTTAGTATTCCTAATAGTGTATATACTCTTTTCTTGGTGATACTTATAGAGTCCCTCTCTAAGTTAAAGGCATGTCTTTCCCTTCCCTGTCTCTATCTCCATTCAAGAGTCACTGTAATTACTTACTGTAGCTTGGAAATTTATTAGCATATTTCTATAATTCTCAGGAATATAAAGTACCCATTATTTCCATGTAGAAAATTGCTATTTCAAGGAACTTCTCTTTTCCCTAAGTACTTGTTAAGGGTTGAATTGTGTGCTGTACAAAGATATGTTGAAGTCATAGTCGCTGGTACCTTTGCCTGGAAACAGGGTTTTTGCAGACATAATTGAGTTAATATCACATCATTAGGGTAGGTTCTAATTTGTAAGACTGGCGTACTTAATAAAAGGGGAAGAAACTGGAACAGGTCATATATACAAAGTGTCTTGGGCTACAGAGACAGAAACTGGATTTACGCAGCTGCACACCTAAAAAAATGCTGACAATTGATGCCCAACCTAGAAGCTGGGAAGAGACAGAAAATAATTCTAACAAGTGTTAGAGGGAGCGCTGTCCTGCCAACACACTGATTTCATACTTCTGGCCTTCAGTACTGTGAAGGAACAAATTTCTGTTGTGCTAAACCACCCATCTAATGTTGCTTTGTTTTGCAGTTTCATATTCTATTTGCACCAGAAGAGCTAAAATGTATACACCCTTATAGGGATTAGCTACTGTGTAATTATGTAGTCAACTCCTGTGACTTTTTGTGGGGCTAGCCAAAAGATATAAAACAAATGAAAATATCCAACTAAACAACCAAATAAACTTTCCTTGGCAAATGTTTTCCTCAGTAACTTCACTCTTACTTCCTCTAATGAACAGACCAAATAATCCATTGGTATCAAAAAGATTCTGTTTTCTTGCTTCATCATTTTAAAACCTTGACCTTGCTGGGCCTCCCTGGTGGCGCAGCGGTTGAGCGCTGCACTGTGGAGCTGCCAGCAGCGCGCGATGAGAGTTCGACGCCCAGCCAGGGAGAATCCCACATGGTGTGGCAGACCTCTCCTGTCTCGCCCGCTGCTCCCCTTAGCAGTGTATTTCTGATCTGCCTGTTCTGCTCCCCACTCTGTCTCTGGTAAACCCTCTTGCCGCCCCACGCCTCTGGCCTGTACCCCAGCTTGTATGTATAAATAAATAAATCTTAAAAAAAGAAAAAAAAAACAAAAAACCTTGACCTTGCTAAGTATCTCTTCAACTTCTTTAAGTAATTAGGTGTTTCTCTATTGTATTTCAGTGATTGAAAAGAATAAACTGGAACCATGCTATACAAGATTATTACCTAGGAATAGTTGTCACTCTAATAACAAATTCTGGGTATTACCCTCAATGTTTATGGACATCCTATGTCCAGAGGGGGCATAGGGCATGATGTAAATCCAAATCCCACCCATTATTCCTATTATTTAGAAAATAACAACATACTGAAAATATTATCAATACTAAAAAGAGTAAAATATGATAGCTTGGAAGACCTTTAAGCTGAGTTCAAGTATAAAGTATACTTTCAAAAAGGATCTTCACTATGGTTAGATATTTGCCTATACTGACTAGGGATTTTACAAATCAAATTCTATAGCATTTGAATTTTGGATAGATTTTTCTAAATGCATTCTTCCTTAAATATGCTCACACCAGACATATATCATTTAAATCGCACAGCTATTGAATATTTTCTACTTTAATATGCGACAGGATGAAAATATGGTTAGAATGCTTTCACATGCTTTTAGACACCTTCATTTTGCCATATTTAAATATCCAATTTTAGATTTCTATCATTTTGAAATAGCTCTGCCTTACTCGTTATGGGTAAAACTATTACTGTACACTTCAATTTTCTAATGTAATGTCTACCTTTGTTAAGCAAGCGCTATATTGCAAGCGCAGTCCTACTATTTGAAATTCTAGTGAGTATATTTCCAGAGTAACACAAGGAAGTATAAATATTTTTTCTCAAAAAATGTTTAATTATGGAAAGACCGTGGTTTTCTAATAGCTTTCAATTACTTGACAACAAACCTATGGTTTGCTGTAAAAAATTTGTCCCTTTTTGATAAATTTAGGTGAGTTGGGCCAAAAGGCATTTTTCTCATCTTTAGAGTGAATAAATAATGAACTTTGAAGCATTATTTTAGGGTCAATCAAAAACCCTTTGTTCAAAATCTTGATTCATCTGTATGCCAACATTTAAGAGGGTCTTAATTATATCTATAATTTAGTTAAAAGCACTGTGCTTCTAGAAGCCTCTTGTTAGAAGACAAATGTGTGTCTTTGAGAGGGGTAACCTTCTGGAACTCTATACCCAAGTAACACTTTATACAGTAAATGTGCTTCCCTTGGCTGTTTCATTAGATTCAACTATTACGCTGGTGATAAAAGTGGCTAAAATTTCTTGGATATTTACTATGTACCAAGTACTTTTTCACATATTGTGAAGGGAATATATAGTCCTCTCAACAATCTTAAGGGACAGATTATTAAAATTTAGACAGGTTAAAAGTCAGAACCTGAAGTACAAAAGTTTAAGTAGCTTTCCCAAGATCATTGACATTTGATATGTAGACAAGCTGGACCAGAACTTTGATATTCTGACATGCAAACCCATATTTTGGGAGTGAATCATTTGTCTCATTTTACAATTGCCAAAACTGAAGCTTAGAGATTATTTCTTCTGCTGGTTTATATAGAAAACAAATGGGGATGGGCACTCAGGTATCCCTGGTTTTTCTGATCAAGTGTTTTTCTATGGGGTGACTGCTACTTGTGTCCCATTCATCACTAAGTATTTACCAAGCACCTCCTATGTACTAGACTTCATCCTCCATGGGGGAATATGACAGGGAAAGAGTCCAATAGGGAGTCTGTTCTCCTGGAACTTTCATTTTCATGTGTGATGGATAAAGAAAAGTAAGAGTACAGAGATTCAAAAAAATGTTAAGAAAAAATTTAAAAGGTGATACATGTGAGACTGGGAAATCTCATTTTCATTGTTGCTGCCTAGTACATGAACTTTATTTATTTTTCAGAGTAGTTAGCTGTTGTTTGGCAAGAGTCTGCATGAAGAGGTTACGGTGAATTTTGATAAGAGAGAGCAGTGAATTCTTTGAGTAGGAAATTGCATTCTGGACACATGTATAGTGCCTGACACTATGCTCAAAAATGACTCATTGAATTTTACTGTTTTTCTTGGAAACTCCTGGCATGTCTGAAACAGTGAGATTAGTGGGCTAGCCAGGGAACAAAAACTTTTGTTAATGGGTGGAAGTTTAATATGAGTGTTACCTTGTCCTTTCAAATTCCAATTAATAATATACATCTCTTATTTTCAACCAGAGTAAAGGAAAACATGATCTTGGTAGTGTTCAAATGTATTTTAAATATACTTAGGTTTGTGTTTATATGTATGTATGCTGATGGGAAATTATAGTATACATTTGGAATAATTTTATCATAAATATAAAATCATAAAGTAAAAATGAGTAATTAATTAAAAGTGAAAATAAAATGAACAAAACCGAATGAACACACCAAAAGTCTTTTTCTAAAATATGCATGTTATTAGCCCTTTGTTACTATTTTGAAACATAATCACTCTCTCAACTGGACCTAGACAGCTCATATTCTTTCTTGCTCTCCTGAATAAGCACCAACTGTCAGTCATCTGACAGACCTGTGGCAGCTTGGGGAGACCTGACTTAGTCTCCATGGCAGTTTTTTCCCAGGTTATGATTCTACTATCTTAAATAGTTTATGTGATGTTCTCTTTGATTAAAAAAAAGAGTCATCTTTTCAGGGCGAATGTGTAGTCTCTGCCCTTAGCTGTGTTTTACTTTCCTTGCATCCAGTCAGGTGACCATTTATACCTCCACCACCCCCACATCTGTAGACTTACCCCCATTTACTGTGCCCTCTTGGGCAGCTTCCATTGAATTTTATTGAGCTATGTTTCATCGCCATTTTAAATTCTTGCAAAAAGAATCAAAGTATCTCTGCTGGAACTGATGTCCACCTCTGTTTGCTGGTAGATGTATTGCTGAGACAATCTGTTTAGTAGGGACTGTGGACAAAGACTCTCCAAAGTTATAGCAAGAGCAGACACCTAAGCTGACTAGCAGATTGAAAAGACTGACAGATGAGGATAGAGAAAATATCTCCAATTACTTTGGTCTGAAGGAGACACCTTTGTCTTATTACTGAAATGTTTAGAAAGTTTAAATAAAATTGATAATAAAAAAGTATTTAAAACATATTTTCTATTGAATAAAAAAATCTCAGTATTATCCATTAATTGAAGCTGATATTATCTATTTCATCAGGCTGATATTAACTATTAAAAGCAGGGTAATACGCAAAACTGTACTTTGAATGCAATAGTTCCTAGAGTTGATTGCCCTTGCAGAATCATTAGTAGGAGGTATAAATAATAAAGATGATCTCAGCAGCTCTATGAATCGGAGGAGGAATTCCTATCATCTAATTTGTAAATATCACATGGTTCAGGATGGAGATCCAGAATTGACAGGGACTATTGTAGAACCTAACAAGAAGGCTTAGCTAATTATGTCATTTCTTTCTTAAATCCTTCACCATCATTGTTTTCCTCATCTTAATATGCCACTTACTCCAGTTAAATTTTTCCTTTTAGTTATTGTTCTCCCCAGTGATAATAAGTTCCCTAATGGGCAGCAGTCATCTATCTTTGTTTACTGTTGAATTCTGAGACGTAGCACTGTGTCTGCACATGACAGGAACCCTAGACTGAATGTGTTCCCTACAAATTCGTATGTTGAAGCCCACATCCCCAATGTGATGGTGTTTGAGATGGGATGGGCCCTTGGACGGTGATTAGCTCATGAATGCGGAGTCCTCATGAATGTGATGAATGCCAAATAAGAGGAGACATGAGAGATAAGATTACTCTCTCTACTCTCCATCCTGTGAGATTAGAGTCATCGGCAAACCAAGAGGAAGGCCTCACCAAGAACCTAACCATGCTGGTACCCTGACCTCATAATTCCAACTTCTGGAACTGTGAGAAATAAATTTTTGTTGTTGAGAATAAATTTATAGTATTTTGTTATAAAAACTCGAACTAAGTCAGGAAGCATTCAATAAATATTTGTTATATTAATATCAAGGCACACAGTAGACAATTTGTATGTTGAAACAGAAAGTGCTTCCATTTGGTCAAGTCAGTTCCCGCGAGACCTTAATGCTGGTTAGCAGTGGGCTGAAAGCCAGTGGAGCAGATATTGAGTAGATGTCTTTCTGAGCCCTTAAATATCACTTGATAACTTCTATTCTTTCCAAGGATAATCTGAATACATAAAGTTGATTCCCTCTCTCTGTGACTGCTTAACATGAAAACACCTAAGTGGATTTTCACCAAATTCCAAGGTAATGTTGGGATTATGTGGTCTAAATTGAGATTTCAAGGCCCATGTGACAGAAATTCATTTAAGAGGCTTGGGATCTTTGGAACAATTCAACTAAATAGACAATACTCTCCAGCAAGGACAAAGCTAAGATTCAAGAAGATAAACATGTTGACTGGTACATTCTATGTCTTAGAAGATGATAGATGGTAAGAATAAACATGGATGCAAGTATGAACCCAAAGAAAAAGCAATGAGTACAGTGGATCCAGATTGCCAGTATTAATTTGGGGTGGGTGGCAGCTCACACAGGCCACTGCATAGTGCTAGGATCTGTGACACAGACTAGGTATGGCTTACTGATTTCTCTGTACTAATCCCCATGAATGAGAATGGATTCATTCACCAGTGGGAATTAACTTGATCTTTTACTGCTATAGAATTAAAGCTCTTTGCCTATATAAGGTGATTTTTTTTCCATTTGTACTGACTATTATTATAAAATAATACAGGTTTTTTGTTCAAAATTAAAATACTAGATAAGTCTATGAAACAAAACAGGGAAGTCTCTTCTTTCCATTCCCTTCTATGGCTGGTATAATTAACAATGATCTATTAACAATTTAATGTGTATCTTTTCCAACACATATATAAGCACACTCATACACACATACACACGTTATCTCACTCTCTACTGTGACAGTTTTGTCATTTAAAGTCTTTTTAAGGAATATAGCGTTCTCTTTTTATTAAAAAAAAATCTGAAAACTTATAAACAAGATAAAAGCATTGATTTTCCCAACAGGAAATAAGAAATATAATTATTTTCAAAAAGTATCCACCCACTAAATCCTAAGTTTATGATTTATAATCATCAGAATAGTTAGAGAAGAATATTTCCTTCTGCCTACACAAATGTGGAATCTGATTCAAAATCCCCAAATAATCTACTTTCTTTGTATTATTAAATTAAAAATCCCTTATGTTTACATTTTACTTTATATTCCTCTCTACCTTATCTCATTTAGTTCTCGTAACACATTTATAAGCTTAGGGGCCTGTATAAAGGGGGCAAAACTGAGACTCAGAGATGGTAAGCAAGTTACACAAAGACATACAGTAAGTCAATGGAGAGGAAAGATTCAAGTCTAGCACCTCTGACTCTAAATTCACATTCTTTCCAGTAATGCTGTGTTGTCTAGTATTGCAGCTATTAGCCACATGTGGCTATTGTGTATTGCAAATATAACTCTGTAACTTGGGAAAGGAATTTTTAATTTTATTTAAATTAAATGTGAATTTTAAAATGGAAATAGTATAAAATGTTTTTCCTCTAAAAAAACAATTGTTCTGGCAGAACTACATTTTAATTTTACCATTTAAATTTAGCATCTGAATGCAGATGCATCGTAATAAAAGACACACTGGATTTCAAGATTTGGTACAAAAATAAGAATATATCATCTCATTAGTAACTTTTGATATTAAGTAAAGGTATATTTTGAAATTATATTTTGGATATATTGAATTAAATAAAATATAATTTCACTTTTTAAAATTTTTAAAATTTGTGAATTGCATTTGTACTGGGTAATGCTGCTATGAAATATACTGTCCTGAAATTCCATGATACTGGGAAAAGTATATACTGAGTATTAAAATACGAATTTTGTTATTTATTTCATACTTGACAATTAGAGATATGCTAAAGTACCCTCTAAGAGAGAATCCAAGCAAGAATCAAATCAGAGGTGATTAACTGCTGAGAGTATGTTGTTAATGTACTTATCTGAATGAATTTCACTGCAAATGAACCAGAAATCCTCAAACTTAATCAATAGCTTTGCAGAGAGATTCTCTATGCTTTGATCAAATTCTGTTTCTTTGTGTTTTTTGACAAGGTTCATTTTTCTCCCTGACCTCGTTCATAAGAGGACTTGAAGGAGCAGTCCCTTGATGGGCCTGGAAATGAAATGAAAAGGGCCTTTCCCACCACAGTTCTTGACCTGGAAATTACTATTCAGATTCCTCCAAGGTCTCCAAAGACCAATTTCTTTGCTCCAGTTTCTATTCCCAGTGAAAAGTCTGAGACACTAAATAAATACAAATGCTTATAAGGAGAATAGTAGCTAACATTGATTTAGCTTAAGTCTGTGTGCCAGGCAACATTCCTTGCCTTGGTACACACAATATCTCATCAAATCCTTTCAGAGATCCAAAAATGTTGACAATAAGCTTAATCATAGGATTAGGAATGGAGAGCTTGCCATATACCTAGAAAGAGGCAAGGATAGGAAAGGAGCTGTTCTTCATCCGATCCTGAGTACACTGAATCATTGCCTTCTAGTAAGTTCCCAAGATACCTGAAGGGGGAGGTAAGTAACAGGGGGTATAATTCTGGGATTCTCACAAAAATGTCAGAAAGCATATGAAGATCTTGATGTTACTGCTACATTTTATCAGTATCTGATTATTTCTCCCTGGGGAAAAAAATCACACTATTAAAACATCCAGTGAACAAGATGGGGTCAAGCACTTTAGTTCTACTGAAAAGTGAAGCATTCAGTGAAAGTATTTTACTATCAGGTTACAAGTGCTAGCACAGAACCAAGGCTTATTTTTTTTAAAGTCACCCTTTCATATTAATATTTTTTAAAAAGCACAAGATTGAATACATAACTTTTTGGAATTCAGAAGGGAGTGCAGGGTAATGAATTAATAAAATGCCTCTTAATCTAACTTGTGGATGAAAATGAAGAAGTGATTAATTTTTTTCCTAGTCACTGTCACAAGATGGGAAGAAAAGACAAAAGACTATGAAAATATTAGAAGGAACCTAAACTATATTCATATGAGAACCTCAACAGTTTTTTTTTTTTCTGGGAAAATGTATGGTCTATGAGCAAAAAAAAAAATTTGAGAAGAAATCTATAGAGAAGATGATATGGTCAGATGTCTGGTCCTTCTTTTCATCTCTAGATAGTCAAGATGGAAGAATTGCATGTAAGTACTAGCAATGAAAAAGGCATTGGAAAACTAAATGTGGTCCAAAATGTCTAATTAAATACTTAAAATATACAACATCTGATGTAATGTTTGTAGAGAAAACTACCACTGATGCTTGCTTAGGTCAATTTTGGCAGGAAGGTGGCAATGACATGGTTATGATAATGAGAGAATATAGACCTGAATTATTTGCATAAATACAATAACCATATTGACATAAATACAGAAATAATGTTCTAAAGATTTTTACATATCTTAAAATAACAATTTCCTTAAAACTTTTGCTGAAATCATTGTTATGAGGCAAGAGAATTATGCAATATTTTTGTCTAAGAATCTTAAAGAGATTGTTTTTCATCAAGTGTATGAACTCCCTGCTTGGAATCTTTTTTCTCCAATTACTGGGAGATTTACTGCCAGGCAGCTTCATTAGATTTACCTCATACTGTACTCAAAATCTACCTTCACCATTTATTAGCATTGGTTCTGGACATGTTACTAGGAGTCTGTGGGTATAATGTTTTTCTTGTTACTGGTGCAAAATGCTATTAAAGATTCTGCCCTTGCTATTGGACTATTTAGAGTATGACTACAAAAGGCATACAGCCCAGCACTAAGTAAGCAAAGAATACTCTATATGTGCACCTGTAACACTGCTCCTCGAAGTACCTTTGAGATCAACTAATTTTCATAGTGTCTAAGGCTAGAAAATGTCTTATGGGCCATGACTCTGGTTCTAAGTATCTCTTATTCTAGTAACAGAATAAGGGAAACTTAATGTGAGTTTAATGTTACTTTAACAAATATAAAGTCCAAAATGCTGTCAAATTTAAGCCTTTATAACTTTGATAAGTAAAGCTAATATTACTAGAACATTTCATATGGTGCAGAACTTTTCCTAACCTGTTTAAAGTATATACATCACTTTTATTCATGCTATTATGACATTAAGACTATTATTTCCCCATTCTACAGATGAGAAAAATAAAGCCTAGCAGGATAAAATAAAGCATGCAAGAATGAGTAGCTATTAATAAAAATAAAGTGTGGGTTAGATCTTCAGGAAAAGGAGACCTTGCTTTTTAAAAAAGATTCAATCTACTTTGAGTTACAGCTTTTAGATTTATATATTCTTGACATCATTGTGGTTGATAATATGAGTAATTTCTTTTTATAATTATTTCTTGCACGTAGATCAGAGGTTACAAATTAGTAGTTAAACACACTTGGGGAGTGTGCATTATTTTTAAAGCAGCAATATAGATATCAATTAAATAGCAAATTAGATATACCTCTTGATTTATGTGCAAAGAAGAGAATTGCTACAGTATTAAAGACTTTTTTAACTACTGGGTAGTCAGGTAATTAGGAAGCTGTCAAATCTTGTTATGTTATCTTGTAGCAGTTGGTGTTCAGAATATTTCTTGCCACTTCTGTCTGAATGGAATGTGGTTAATATGCAGTTTCAGTCAACAAAGGTTCAAAGGGGACAATTTAATTATGACTCTATAACTTCTTAATTTTCAATTATTATGACACAAGGGGACTGCCCTTGAGAAAGGGCAGTTAAAAGACATTTTACCATTTGCATAAGATTGCAGAAATAAACAAATTTGAGTGTGGATAATATTTACTGGTTCCATACTTATATGAATGTTACTGTAAAGGTAATAAAGTGCCCTTTCCATTATATCATATATAGTGCATATAAGCATACATATGTAACAAATTGAAGAACATCTTTTCCTAAAGCTATTCCATAGAACATTAACACTACTATCGTGGGACCCTAACAGGTCTTCCTCTGAGAACACTTTTTAAATGGAAAAATAAACTTGAGAAATATTCTGTTAAATAAAGTTAAAGAACTTTTTACCTGAAGATTTTTTTTTCATACATTAAAGTAATTCATATAATGTTGACAGGGTATAAATATCTCAAATTTGACCAGAGGAGCTTCCCTTCTATTTCTATAGTAACTTGGAACTAGAATTCAGTGAAATATTCTCTGGATTATATTGGCAAAAAGGATAAAAATCCTGGACTTACTGTCAAGCACATGGGGGCACTAGTTCTACCAGTAATTTGCTAATTAATCATGGGAAAATTTATTTAGTCACTCACATTCATTCTTTCAGTCAGTCATTAATTTATGCTCTTTTACATGAGTCATCTCAATCTTAACCTGGGCAAACAGAATTCTCCAGTTTGTTCTAAACTCTTCCCTTTCTTTGTCTGTTCAAACTTAGTTAAAATCCCATTACCCACACAGTTGTTCAAGAGAAGAATTTTTTTTAAAGATTTATTTATTTATGCATACAAGCTGGGGTACAGACCAGAGGTGTGGAGTGGCAAGAAGGTTTACCAGAGACAGAGTGGGGAGCAACACAGGCAGACCGACTGAAATACACTGCTGAGGGGAGCAGTGGGCGAGGCAGGAGAGGTCTGCCGCGCCATATGGGAATCTCCCTGGCTGGATGTCGAACTCACATCGCCGCTGCCAACAGCTCCACAGCAAACGCTTAACCACTACACCACCAAGGAGGCCCTCAAGAGAAGAATTAAGGAGGAATCCCTAATATCTCTCTTTCTTTCAATCCCCTATCACTGTAAAATTTGAAAGTTCAATTTCTTTAACTTTACTAAAATCTAATCACTCCTCTCCATTTTCAATGCTACCATCCAAATCCTTACACAATAATTTCTCACCTGAACTATTGAGGCAGAGTATTCTCCCTGCTTCAAAGCTTGTCTATCTTACACATAACAGTTGGAGAAGTCTTTATAAATACACCAGCATATGCCAAGCCTCTGGGTAAATGTAGATCCAACAATAAAGGACATGCAAATAAATCCTCTAGGGAGTCTTCATTACTTTGGAATAGGGAGAAATTCTTAAAGTAGGATACAAAATAAGGTTAAAAGCAAAACACTACCCATAGTGGGAAAACTTAATAAAGTGGACAGCATAAAAATTAAGAACCTCTCTTCTAGGGTATGAAGAGGCCCAATGGTCTATGGTGGAGGATTATGGTGGTAGGTGTGGTGACCTACATCTGATGTGGTGTGAACCTGTATCTCTGAATCATATCCAGTGTTGTAAGTTACCTTGATAAGAAAAAGAACTTCTCTTCATCAAAAAAGGCCATTAAAAGAATGAAAATGCAGTACATACATAAATCATACAAAATTATGTTAAAAAAGCATATAAATCACACAGAAAGCAGAAACAATCCAATAGAATGTGGGTTGGAGAAATGAACAAGGCACCTTAAAATATACTATTTCTTGACCATGGCAGTGGTTACATATTTTGTGTTAACTCACTGAGCTATACATTTATGGTGTGTGGTTTCTACCTCAATAAATGTGATAAAATTTGCATGCCCAAATACTTCAAGATATGAGCTAACTTCCTTGGAGGCTGAAGTAATTTGACCTAGTTTTAATATCTCTATAGTGGTCTTCAGGAAACAAGTCATTTTTTCCTTGAACAGACAGACTTATTTCATTTTTTCCCCTACAGGTTAGTATAGTACTAGCAGGGCATTTCTGAATAAGAACTGCATGATTATATAATGCCCTTGCTGCCCCAGACCATGGAATAGTCATTAATAAGTAATTGAATCTGCCCATACTGCAGCATTTAATATAGATGGAAGGCTTACTGTTGCGTTTTGCATAAGGTGAATAAACAAAGAATCAAATAGCACAGGGTATTAATATTTTAAGTCCGATATTTAATTTGAAAAACAGGATGGGGGAACATTAGCATTGAAAACAGATAGGAAAAAATGCCTGCATGAGAAATGGAGAAGAGACATCATTAAAAATGTGGACTTGGTAAGAATAAAAATAATTCTAGTCTTGCTTGACAGTCACACTAACTCAGTGCAAATGGTGACATAATCTTGCATGGACTAATTCTCCTTTAAGCTAATCCAATGAAATGAAAGTTTCCAAAGTTGATCTGCATTTTATTTGTTTCATTTCAGCTTTCACCAACTGTTTTAGATTCAACACAAATATAAGCCCAAAGATAACTCCATCTTCATAAAGCTGCTTAAAGAATATTTTTGTGTGCCTGTAGCAATGTCAGTGATCACAGGTTGGGCTAGTACCACATTTTATTTTGCATTGTGACAGGTGAGTGGCAGCAATTGCAGGAGTTATTATTTTTGCCAATTTTGGATTACAAACAGCTGTGAATTCTCAGACCCACAAGGAAAGGGAGACTTTCCATGATCTGAAAGGACAGGAATAGGAATGGAGAACAAAGGAACTTCTAGAATCCAAAGAAAGCGAGGCACTAAAGAGCATCTGCATTGGCTTATGAAAAACTGGTTTTATTTAAAAAGTAGAGGCCTCCATTCATTGAGAATTCTAAGAAAAATAATAAAAAAATACTTCTCCTGCCAACACCCTACCCCTGAAAAAAAAAACAAACAAATATTGCACAAGATCAAAAACTACCACCACAACAAAAATCCTCCAGATACAAAAAGAACGCTTGGTGGATTAACTATAATGGCCTTCATTCCAAGGAAACAAGCAGGTATAATTAGATTTCACAAATGGACCTTGCTTCAGGGAACAGTGGAGAAAGGAATACATACTTCTAATTGGAAGTTTTTATAGAGCACAACACAGCCCGGGCACCATCTACGATCAAAATATATTTCTCAGATGTATTTGTCACACACTTAAAATGTGTATGAATATCAGGAGAAATCTTGAAAGCCTTTGGAAGGAGGTACAGAGTGAAGCTGAGGGTCTAGGATCTGAAGAGTATGATAAGATGGTTCCACAGAGTGCCCATTAGCCAGGTGTCCTATTCTGGACTTTGAAGGACAGAGAAAAATGCTTAATGTTCCTGTGAAGGGGAAGAAAAAAAATCACATTGCCCCTCACTGTGATTTTCAGTCACAATAACTGGAATCCCAAATGGAACTCATCTATTTGCTCATGTAGCAGGGTGGGGGGAGCCATGTAGGTCAGGGCAGAGCAGCTACCATTAAAACAAAGTGGCTCAATTACGTTTTCATAGTGAGCAGGTGATGAATGAAGGGCAGAGAGAAGCCTGTTCCTTGTGTAATAAGGCAATAATAGGAGCCTCATTTGGGCTGCTACACTCCACTTTGGCTGGTGTCAGCCTTTCCATTATATACACAGCTTTTCAAGAAGGTGATAATTCAATTCAGGAGTAAGGAAAAATAAAATGAAAGTAAATTAACTTTGGGCCAAGACTTGGCAAATAGGGTTTCCATTTGAGCATGTAGAGCCAAAGGAAATATGAAAGTGGGTCAATTTTAATTCTAGACTGGAGAAATGACTGTTTTCTGGCATTTTTCTTGGCAATGTGGTCGACTACAGGGCCTGTCACTTGAGTTTCCCCACTTGAAATGCAGTGTGTTTCTATGCCAATTGTGGGCATCGAGAATTATCTAATTAAAAGTGTGATATGAGACCTGACTCTTCCTGTAAGCTGGTCTCCCCTTTTATATCAGAACAGGGAGTTTCTCAGTTCTTGGTTTTGGGTTCAAGTTTCTGTATATATCCTTATCCTTTAACTGACAGCATTTACCTAACTTGGCAAGATGTGCAAAATTGCACAACTATTTATCCAAGAGGATTCAGCAAATCAATGATTATCTTGCAAGTTATGCAACTAAACAACATAATAAAAGCTAGCAGCTCAAAGTGAAAGGTCCTTTCCATGAGTCAGCTGACCAGTGGCTTAGCAGCAACAGACTTGGCTGAATATATATGACACACTTCAGAACATCTCACTGAAAAAAAAAAAAAAAAAAGGCCGTTGAACTTATCTGTGATACTGATGTGCACATCAGGCAAGGGCTTAACTCACTAACAAATGAAGGCCAATAATTCCCTCTGCAGATGACATGTTTTAGAACAACTCCTCCCAGTTTTGATTCTGTCATGATGCTTGTAATAAATGCTTCTTTCCAGACAGCAAGGCATGCTTCTTGGGTTATACGAGGTTGTAGATTCTAAATATGCTCTATGTACCCTTCTGTCACATTCAAGAGAGCACACAATAATGCAAGACAGTTAAAATGACATTACCTGGGAAGTTAAAAGTTCTCAGTCTTGTATTAAGAAGTGAACGATTCACAACTGGCTGTCTTTTAGTGCTACTTTACATTATTTTTGAGATAAATTCATACTCATCATGACACTGATAACCTCTAGCTTTATAAAATGTGGCACCAACACTTCCCAATGGACTTCAAATGGGCAAATGTGAACCCTTTGAAGGTAAGTCAGAGAAGAGAGATTAAGAGTCAAAATTCTTAGGTCTAAGTGCGAATTCTATTTTGAACTACTGTAGACTTTGGAAACTTATTTCAACTTTCTCTGTTAAATTTTCTTACTCTATGAATGGAGATCCACAAACATGCCTATTTCATAAAGCTGTGGTGTAGTGACTAAAACAATATTCTTCAAAGAGATGTGTTATACACACACACACACACACACACACACACTTTCTCTCTCTCTACAATATTACTCAGTTACAAAAAAGATAAAATCCTGTATTTGCAACAGAGATGGATCTATTAATTTTATGCTAAGTGAAATAAGTCAGAAATAGGAGGAAGACAAATAACATATGATTTTATTAGTATGTGGAAGATAATGAAACAAAATTTACCAGCAGACAAAACAAAACAAAAAAAAATTCTTAGATTATAAGAACAGTAACCAGTATAGCAGTTACCAGAAGGAAAGGACGATCTGAGGTAAGTCTAATAAAAGAGTCAATGGTATAGTGAATGATGAAATCTGAACTTCTAGTGGTGAACATAATGTTGTATATACAGATACTGATTTATAATGCTGTACTTCTCATGTCCAAATAATGTTACAAACCAATGTTACCTCAAGAAAAAAATAAGCATAAAATCTATGGAGCACTTAGCACACAGTTGAAAGTTATGAGTAAGACAATGGAATATAGGCAAAAACATTTACAGAAATAAATGGGAAAGATAGATATAATCTGCCATTTTATGTCATTTAAAAACATCTACCATCAGCATTAAAGAGACAACTTATGTATTGAAAAGGTCTTGAAATAGTTTTTGTTACCTTGATGCCGAAAGGGATAGTTAGAATGACTCTGAAGAAAAGCAAGTAATGTCAAACAACCATAAGCTTTCATAGGAGACTGCTTCAGTGATTTTTGCAAGTCTGGGTGATGCTTTGCTTTATGTTATATCATAAGAGACAGCATAATTTAGTTTTTAAGAGAATGTGGTCCTGAGCTGGAGAACCAAGACATTAATCCTGGCTTTACCATTAACTGCTCTGTAAACTTGGGCTAGTCTCTGAACTACCCTTTAGTCTCAGTCCCTTATTGTAAAATGAGGATAATGACTGCAATTGCCTAATGAATTAGCTACAATTTTGTGTGAAAATATACACAAAGTACTTAGAAAATGCCTGATCCACAGAAAGTTATTAATACCAATTTTCTATCATCATCAACATCAGGAATAGGAAAGAAAAGAGTAAAGTGATTTTACTCTCTTCTGTGTATCAGAAGTACTACTGATAATTTATTCCAATGGAAATCAAAGTAGTAGAATAATGGTACCTAAAAAAATACACTCTTTTAAGTATTCTGAGCAAAATAAAGACTTGTCCACAGAAGAAAAAGAAACAAATTTATCTGACCTAACATTACTATCACATCAAATAAAAGTTCCCCATGCCCTTACTGAATTTCAAAGCTGATGACTACTTCAGTCATAAAGGCCCAGATGATACAAGAAATAGAATGTGAACACTGCAGTTCACCTTTTTCACTACTGTGCTATAAATAAATAGAATTAAATATCATAACTGCATTCTTCTGGTCTTGTTTCACAAAAGTAGCTATATGCTTCATTAGATCTGTTATTGTGGTTAATTGGTGCCCAGCAGAATCAAAATCTCCTAAGTAACTGATTTTAGGGCATGGTATCACAGCATGTTTTCAGAATTACTAATTTGAAAAATTTCAATATGCTATAAAGATAATATCAAAGTCAATGCTGTTTACTGTGCAAAACACTGAGTCAAAAAATGAGGGTTTCAGTCTTACATCATTTTGGTGCAAATTGAAGCTGTTTAGTAATGATTAAGGCTGCTAGTTTATATTTGTTCTTCCCTTTAACCTCCCTGAGGATTAATCATTTATCTGTAAACCTCAATTAAAACATGTACTATGGCTATTCTATAGAGCTGTTGTAAAAATGGAAGGGGTCAATGTCTATAAACTTTAAATGCTAACATCTTATGAAATATTTTATTAGAAGTTACATGATTTCTGTCATAAGAATATCTAAAAAAATAAAAAATGAGTTGTATATCAGAATCAAAATCTTTCTAATCATTTATTGTGCAACAGGGAAAAGTGGACAAATCAATGGTCTGTTCAACTCATGGTCAGTCCCTTCAAAAGTGGAGGTAGTGTTCTTCAGTAACCACCTGATATTACCAGTTAATACCCATACTAATCTTTAATCAGTATATATCCTGTCTAAAAATCATCCTTTTCCACTGGAGGAATTTCCTAATTCACTTACCAGGCCACATTCATCAAGTCATAGAACACTGAAACCGCCTAATAGTGAAACACAAAACAGGGCAGAGAAATGTCACTAACTTTGTAACTTACACAGAGTGAGTGCTAGCCCAGGTTGTTAAAGAGATCAATGGTATTGAAAGAATGAGTTGTGGTGAGTGGAGTATTGATCACTGAAAGAGTGATGGACAATTATAGTCTCATTCCAATATCAGTGTTATAAAGGTCACGGCTGAGAGATGTTTCAGTCCCCCCCCCTTTAAAAGTCCTTCTATGTTTGATTACAGTTCTTTTTTCTATTATTCTCTTTCCTCAAATGGTTCTTTCAAAATCTGAATGACAGTGAATAGCCCATCTGTCAGATGGCAAACATATCACTTACATTATTAGCATTTCATGAGCTTTACACTCATGAAATATAGGAAGCTATATAGAATGAGTATTTGGAAAAACAAGAAAACTAAGCAAGACTCAATTGACACATTACTTAAAATGCAAAAGCTATATGTGTACATCATTAAGACAACAAATTGTACATCATTAAGGCTACAAATTGAAATGCCCCAACTGTCCAGTAATGAAGAAATTCATGATTCTCTATGTGGTGTTCATTTCCCCTCTATCATATACACTGTGTAATGAACAACATGCTGTGTTATACTTACAGTCCAAGTGCAAAGTTCATATTATGACTTAATGCTGCTTAGGAAACCATCTCCTTGGCATTTCATTGCTTTTGTGAGATTTCTATTTGAAATGGGAAATTTCCTATTGTGTAAATGTTTTTAATATAATTTCTAAAATGAAGGGTAAAGAGAAATTTATTCTTCATCTATGAAATTTCCTTATTGATTATATTATTACATCAAGATCTTCCATCAGATTATTAGTGCAAAGGAGGAGGATTCACCCCTGATTCATATCTGCATGTTCTACAGCATCCAGGATAGTCATATTTAAAAAAATCAATGTAAATATATGTGTCTTCATAAGTTGGACAGTTTTGGGAGGAAACAGATGTTTCCAAGGAGCACATGTGTATCATCTATGGCAAGTACAGTAGCAGTTCCTACATTACTGATGCTCCAAAACTGACAAAAGAGTTTCCACAAAAAATAAATTCCTAAGCCCTACCTTAAACCTCATGAATCAAAAATTCTCATTGTGCGATCCTGGTAACTAAATTTTTTAAAAAAGTATTTCAGTCAAATATTTTGTACCTGGTTCTAGACAGTGGAGTGATATTTAGGAAACTTTGAGATCAAGAAAGATTTGTTTTAAGATATGGCGTAGCCAATTAATTTCACTTTAGAACTAACTCTAGTAATAACTGTCAAGGACCTTGAGACTGATATCTGGTCTATGGTCCAGCAGTATTAACTTGAAATTTGTTAGAAAAGCTGAATTCCAGCCTCTGCATCAGACCTACTGAATCAAAATTTGCATTTGAACAAGATCTCCAATGATTCATATACATATTAAAGTTCAGAAGCACCAGCCAGAACAATGTTAACTAAATATGACATGTAGACAGCCATCAATAGTGTCACCATGCATGTTGTTAGAAATGCAGGCTGCTAGGTGCCACCCGAGAACTACTGAGTTATATATAACCCATGGGGGAAGATCCAGAAATGTAAATGTTAACAGGTTCTCCAGGCAATGTTTAGCATGCTAAACTTTGAGAACAAGTGGTCTAAAGCATTATGCTTGAAAAGAGTTGTAATGATACTTCTAGTTTTAATGCAAAAAAATATTAATCAATTAAAAATACATATCCAGGTGCAGAAATGGAAAAGTCACATAAACTTTGCCACATATTTATTATCTCTCCTCTAGATAAAACACTGGGCTCATGGAATAACCCTTTAAGTGCATATACATAGTTTTGGCAGAAACAAAATTATTACTAGTATGAGAAGTAAAAGATCAAAAATAAAAAAGAGAGGAGAGGGAAAAGAAGGGCGGGAAGGAGAGAGAGTAGTAATTGGTTAAGTGGCAGAAAAAATAAGGATTAGCTCCCATGCAAATAAAAAAAAAATGTGGTAATATCTTGTTAATTGTTGAAGATGGACACGCCCCCAAAACATGGCGGCGAACAGACGCTAGGATCAGGCTCTCCTACAAAAAATCGATTTATGGAGAAAAATATCCCTAACTTTGAGAGCTGTCTCAAAGAGAACCAGATATCCTATGCAATACAATCAACCCCGGGGGTGCTTTGGACTTAAAAATAAACTGAAGAGTCGGAGTAAAGAGAAGAGAGGAGACACCTAATTCCACACAAAGGAGGAGCAGAGAGGAGAGATGGGCGGACCAGCTTCCCCTGAGAGCCACTGAATACAAGGTTAGAAACTGCGGTGAGGTCGGAGGGCTCCGGCCAGCCGACTGGGAGCGCGACCCCCACTCCCCCACCCCGTGACCCCCCTCTCTTCCCTGCGTGGCAGCCCTGAGGAGCAGGAAAGAGGGAGGGTCACTGTGTCCCCTCCCCCACCTGGGGCTAGGTAACATCTCAAAGCAGAGAAAGTCCAAGCAAGAAACATCCTCCACTGGTTGCTAGGTGATAGATTAGCCAGAAAAACGGTTGGGCTGGAAAACCTCCTGCGGAAACCACCTCTTTCTGGGCTTTAGAATGCAAATGAATAGGAGGGGAAGGATGGAATTTAAGGACTATTGACTGACAATCCCCAAAACCCCTCCCATACCTGTTGCTAAAAAAAAATCTCCTGCTGAAAAACTCTCTGGCCACACCCTCCCCTGCAAAGTGTCAGCATCTTGGCACACGGAGGGCAGCAAAAAACAAACAAACAAACAAACAAACAAAAAAGACCACAACAGGTGGTGAACACAGCCCAGCATTCACCACCCCCTCCAATTTCTAGGCGGCTGCACACTGGCACCCTAGAAACTAGGTGAGGTGAAACGCTGATCAACAGCCACCCACAACCTCCACCCCTGCACCCCTTTGTGGAGTAGCAGGCCCCAAGCAGCAGAAAACAAACTAAGACCAGGAGCTCCCAACCACCCCCCACCAGACATAACCCCAGGGGCAGGAATAGCCCCAGGCAAACATCGGAGGAAAGGGGGGGAGAGGGGAGAAAGAATAGAAAGACTCCCAGCAAGGACTAATGACAGCAGCAACAACAAGACAACAACATATGTCACTGGAAAGGAGGGGCTGAACCCCAGCAGGGGACCCAACCAGAAACCCCAGAACCTAAGA
>PVIJ01005280.1:0-34432 GCA_004024925.1 Scalopus aquaticus
ATGCAGGCAATAACAAATGCTGGAAAGGATGTGGAGAAAAAGGAACCCTTCTACACTGCTGGTGGGAATGTGAACTGGTCCAACCACTATGGAAGGCTGTATGGCGATTCCTCAGACTGCTAAACATGGAGCTTCCATACGACCCAGCAATCCCACTTTTGGGAATTTACCCAAAGGATACAAAAACACTAATCCAAAACAATACCAAATCTTAACTGTTTTCGTCTAGACAACAGAGAGTGAACCCATGAGACCATACATTTCTACTCTCTATTCATTTTGATTTCTTCTTACAAGCTAACCCATTCTATCTTGAGTTCATCTTTTTCTTATATCTTTTCAAAAATAGCTAACACTTTAAAAAACAAACAACAACAACAAAAAACACGAAAAACCCTGTTCTCTTCTGCTAGTTCTCCTAGTATCCCAGGTAACAGTTTGGAAGAAGTTCTGCCACTGTGTAACATGGACTGTTATATGGCCAGCCACTAATATCAGTTTCCTTGCCACCTAAAATCCAACCCCTAAGCCAGTGACAGATACCTTAGTTTCTTTTCACTATAACATGTACAATGAAAAGGCAGGAACTAGTAAATGCCCCCGTCTATATGCAAGGTAGTAAGGAAATGTAGTTGAATTGGTATGCAGAGAGAATGGGGAACAGTTTTGATGACCATCTAGCTAGATTCTTCTCCCAGGGAGAAGGAAAAAGAGTAATTTTACTTCCTAATGATTCCAGCCACTTTAGAAGCTTCTACCAATTACTAAGAAGCCAGTCTATCTTACACGAAAGTAGTAAACTTTTGAACTTTCCTTTAGTTTCATAAATTACAAAGTTAAATGACTGACTGTGAGCAAATAGTTTGAAAGTAGCAATTTCCATGTTTTTTGGAGCTCCCATTACATGCTAACATTTAACTGCACTTAACATTTCCTTAAGGGATAGTTTCCATATTTTTAAAATCCAGTGGTTTGAAATTTTGCATTAAATTTAAGTTTTTAAACCACAGAAATAATTTTATTTCAAGATCCCAGTAGCTTTTTCTGTTTTACTTTAAAATTTTTCCCTTTCAGTGATGAAATAAATGTTTTTAACATTTATAATACTCCATAGCTCATTGGCATAAATTACAATACTTCTTTAGTTTCTAGAGATATATAAAATATTTTCATACCTCAAATGCTTATTAGCTTTATAAAATAGAGATAATAGATATAAAAAGTTTACTTGGAAATTCTTATTTTTTTTTTCCTTATACAAAAAGCAATCTCAGACTTGTTTTATTTGGCCTTTTTTTGAAGTAGATTTCAGAGTAATCAGTGTAATCCCTTATATGCTATGTTAAAATTATTTGAAGTGTAAAACTATTATATGATGCTATGAGTATATTTTGGTAACCAGAATTGTAAATAATGTGTTTAACATTAATGACCTAAGTTGAGTAGTTAATGCATATTTTATATATATGTGTGTCTATGCATTATTAAAATTGATAATTTAGGAATCATAGAATAAAGGCTCTATGTCCTGTTTTGTTTTACAGCTGTAAGAAATTGGCCGATAGTAAAGAAACTGAATTCATTAGCCATTTACCCCTTAACATGAACACGAATGTTATTTCTCAAGGGCCACAAAATGTGAACCAATTTTCTGACAAAAATGAAGAGAATGTGGTTTTACAAAAGACAACATATGACGGTATAGAAAATAGCTGTCCAAGAGTACATGATATGGAAGAACAGATAGATAAAATGTACCTTGATATTTTGAGGAAAAAAATATCCGTTGCTCCTTCATTATTACCTCAGGAAGACAAAATAAATAAAGTAAGTATTTATAATGTGAATTGATTTGACACATTGATAATTTAAGTTATGTAAGTATTCTTTATAAGTACGTACTTCTTGAACTAATGATATTGATTGTATGTTAACCTCTAAATAGATTCTAGATATTTGTGAGCAATATTTATTAATTACCTGGAAGTCCCTATTAAATAATAGCCACTATAGCATTTGCTTTCTTTTAGAAATCATACTTTATATTTTTCTTGGCTTTTTTTTCTAGTAAACATAGTTCAGAACTTGAGTAATATAAGACACTAAAATTTATTCATCATTCTCGTGCTTTCCACTTTGTCTTTTTGCCAGTCTGTGTTCTGCCAAAGTAAGTTGGCATGATGTAAATGCTATTAGCAACTGTTGAGGAACTTAGATTTCACTGTTCCTGATCTATTCTAATTTATAGTTTCCACGATGCCAATATTCTACTTTTATCTTACAATTTTGAATTGAGTTTTTATCATAAACCATTACTATTTTTTGTGGAATAACTATTTTTTGAAAAATTTCAAAATTGAGAAATCTAAAGGGGGAAAAAGATTTTATGTCATTTCAAAATATGTTCTTCCTTGCTCTTCTCCATGCTTTGTTTTTATTTATTCTTGACTTTGAAGGTGTGCCTCAAAATATTAAAATTCCAGAGAATTAGAATTAGAGAATTGTAATGTAGTGACTTGCCTTCCACAGACTACATTATTTAATAATCACTATGGTTTTGTCCTCTTACATTTTCATTTATAACTATAGCTGAAGTTTATTTGAGGACTCATGAGTTTATACTTGTTGTATGCAGACTCAACTCAGTTCTGGCGAAGAAGGGGATGTAATTGGTAAACAGGAACCATATAAGAAATCTAAAAGTGCACCTCCTTTACATAAAAGAAAACCCCAGAGTGGATTGTATGCATCAGTTAGAAGTTCTGGCTATGGCAAACCCAGTTCACCATTCAAGACATTTTCTACTCTTGAAAAGAAAACTTCAAAGGACAGTATGAAAAGCAAAAACTTGAGATCTGTCCCTACCTCAAATCAAGCTAGAAAAAAAGGTAACCATATGCTCTTCATAGTAGAATTCTATGCATGTAATATAACAGGTAATTTTATTTTCCTAGTTCCTTCTTTCCTTATGTGACCTTTCTTACTTATGGAATATAATTAATGTTAAGGTATTGCATTCCATTTCTGAAATACTCAATTTGCAGGCAGTTTTTCATCATTAATTCTAGTAGTAATTCTTGAATGAGACCAGTCAAGTATGGGAAGTGAATTTCTAATAGGGGAGTCAAACTGCCCTCATCTGGTTCACTTTGTAATAATCAAAATGTTTCCCAGAGAAGAGCTGTAAATTCAGAATGCAGATAGCAACCTATGAATAAGGGTTAATACGAAGATTACACTGGTCAACAGTGAGATTGTTACTGACTTAAAAAGGCCCTAATCTGTAACATCTTGGTGTGCTGAACATGACTATAACCCTGAAAATTTTTTATTAGCTCTTGTTTTGAAGATATTTCATGGAATTTATTTTATATGTTTCACTATGTAAATTTATCCAGTAGGACTACAACAACATCCTAAATCAGCCTAGAATGATGTAATATTGCATCGCATTGCATAATACCGTCATACACATATCATCCAGAGTTGATTGCATCATTTTCTGATGCAATGCAATACTACTGCCAGGCAGCTGCTGAAGTAAGCTGACGTCAGCAGTGCACTATGGAAAGCCCTGTCGGAAAGGTTGAGCATTGGAAATATTTCAGACTTTGTGTGAGACAGTTGAAGCTACTGTTCCATAGAACTGTTATTATTTTATCCATTTATGCACAATACAGAACAGGAATGCCTCGAAAGTGCGTTAATAGCATGGACGATTTCTGCTCTATTTGTGGGGAAGTGACATTTGTCAACCAGAAGAAAAGTATCACTTCTCAAATGAAGAAGGCTTATCATCTTTACTTTGGATGCAAGGATGGTGATGAAGACAAGCCTTGGGCCCCACATTTATGCTACATGTACAACACAGCTTTCACAGTGGTTAAATGGCAAAAGACCATCAATGCCATTTGCAGTCCCCATGGTGTGGAGAGAGTCAAGCTACCACATAAAAGACTTATTTCTTCTTGGTTCCTCCTCTTTGCAGTGGAATGATGAAGCAAAAGACGTTGAGAATGTCTGCCCAAACATTCTGTCTGCATTGAGACCAGTTCCACATGGTGAGGGACTTCCTATTCCAGAACCTCTAGCAGAATATTCTCTTGATTCATCTGATGAGGACAAGGGTGAGCCGACCTGTTCTTCTCCTGTTCCATCAGCATGCAGTGATCCAGATTTTCACTGTGGTACATCATCAACCCCACACAGACTAACACAGGAAGAACTAAATGACCTGGTTCGTGATTTGGACTTATCCAAGAACAAGGCAGAATTGCTAGGATCAAGACTCCAACAATGGAATCTTCTAGAAGAAATGTCACAATTACTTTATATCAAAAGTGCCACCAGCAGTTGGAGCATTTCTTCGGAAAGGAAAGTACTCTGGTATTCTGTTCCGATATTGAGGGTCTCATGAATGCCTTAGAAATCACTCATGACCCACAAGAATGGAAACTATTTCTAGACTCTTCGAAACTGAGTCGTAAGGCTGTGCTTTTGCACAATGGAAACCATCTTCCATCTATTCTATTCCTCAACAGCTATGCAAGAGACAAGCAAAGAAATCTAAGAAGTAGTCTATGACTTGATGTTTTACAGGTATTAACCGTAGGCCTATTACTATTGGCATGCATTTCATGATATAAACATCAATTTATTGCAGATTACAAAAAAAACTAGAGCCAAAATTAGAATTTGACTGTCATATTCATGTTGGGCACATACAAATTGATAGGAAATGACTAATTTTATTTCAGTAACATGACTTTTGTAAAAATTTGTTGACCAGTGTTATTGATTATATGGTTACCTGGAAGAAGCATATTCGAGAAAGATGAAATAGCCAGTGCAGAAGTCCTACAAGCAAGGGAAAAGCAAAAAAACTGGCATGTTCAAGGATAGGATAGTTTGAGCAGAGGCTTATATGAGATGAGATCAGAGAGTCAAAAGGGCAGGCATATATAGGTTTTCCTTGGGCATTTAAAAGAGGTGTATGGGCCTCCCTTGTGGCCCAGGAGGTAAGTCTCAGTGCTATAATCGCTATGGCCTGTGTTCGATCCGCAGCCAGGGAGCTAACCCACATGGCACAGCAGACCTCTCCTGTCTCGCCCGCTGCTCCCCCCAGCAGTGTATTTCCGTAGATCCACCTGTTCTGCTCCTCACTCTGTCTCTGGTGAATCCCCTCACCCCCACACCTCTGACCTATCCCTGAGTTCTTCTACACACACACACACATAATAAAAAAGATAAACTCCTTTAAAAAAAGAAAAGAGGTGCTTATGAAAAGGTGGTTGCTGAAAATTGCTGAGCATGGGAGTGATCCCATCTGATTTAGCTTTTACATGAGTTTCTCTTGCTGCTGTGTTATAGACCATGTATATAAATATATACCCAGACTTTCAGAGGCATAGCAAGAAGCACAGGGACCAATTAGAAGGTGATTTTAGGAATCCAAGTTAGAAGTGATGGGACTTGAAGTAGGATGGTGGCAATAGAGGTGTGTATGTGTGTATTTGTGTGTACACAGCAACATTTTGCTGTGGTATTGGGTAATTGTGTAGTTGGATTAATCAAGTAGTGTCTTTTGCCAAATTGATATACTGAACTGAGAGAGAAGAAAAAAGGAAACTGACAATGTATATGAAATTTAAGTTGAATTTTGAAGGCAGAGATGGTATCAAGGACTGTGGTACAGTATGGAACAGGCAGGACTGACAAACTATGAGTTCCCGTGGATTTAGGATTGTTGGAATTCAGGTAGCAGAGGGCATAAGGTGGGAGGTAGGATTGTTAGAGTAAAGGCCTAAAACTCAAGATTCAAAAGTGTTTATGTGACTGGTATTAGAAAAAGACTTAGAGTATACCAGTGGGAGTAAATTGAGGTGGAGAAAAGTATGAGGAACCAAAAACCAGAGGATTGAAAAGATCACCTGTGAGTATAGTGGGATTACTAAGAATGAAGACAGAATGATGTCACAAAGGGTGGAAAAGGAGTGGGATGATTTAGAGATTGGCAGATGAAAACAACATTATTTGTATGAGTATTTTTGCCCATTTCAAAATTGTATGGGATTTGTGACTACCAAAATAAAAGTAAAACATCACTAAAATTTATATTAAAATATATTGCTAGAAAGCGAGTGTATATTTTTATATTGAGTTACTTTTTCTCATTAGACTATTAAGTACAACTTTTTATTGCTGTTTTCTTATTGAAAAATTTCTGAGAGCAATGTTAGTTTTTCAGAAGAACTGAAACTCACTCTGGAATGGTTGGGATGGTTGTTACTTGTCACAGGAGGATTCTCTGAGAAGCAGACTGAGATTGAGAGTAATATACAGAAAGTCTCGAGAATACACTTGGGATCAACGTTGGTTAAGATGAAAAAGAAGCCCCAGTCCCAGGGTTTATCCAAATAAAAGACTCCCTTTCATGTAACAAAGCAGCCTGAGGTAGGCAGTTCAGAGCCAGTGCAACTGAATCCTCCTCCTTTCCTGCTGCAAAAAAAATTGTGGCTTTTGCCATCTTTGTTGCAGGGTATCTAGTCACCCCATAGGTCCGTGATGAGGAAAGGTGCAAGATAAAGGTTGGTACCAGTTAAATCATCAACTTATTAATCTGGATATTAGTCACTTTTCTGGAATCCCCATGTAGGAAACTTACTTTTATTGGCCAGAACTTCAATCTGGTGCCATAGTCCAGGGAGTCCAGGGAAATGAGTATGTTTCACTGGGCATATTGCTGCCCAAGGCAAAGAAGGATAATGTTATTAAGGGGGAAGAGAAGATTGGCAGCTAGTAGTACTTGCCACATGGTGGTTTTTCTTTTTATTCTGAATCAATTTTCTTTGTCTGTTAACTCTTGTTTTTATTTTTAGACTAGTAATCTTATTGTCATGAAAGGAATAGTTGCTCACTATACACATTTCAAAAAAATACAGAAAAGTAAAAAGAAGAAAGCAGTATTTAGCCAGAAACAACTGGCATTACAGTGGGTGAGCACATTCCATGCGTGTCCCTATGTATGTGCTTCTGCAGATAAAAGGGAGCATGTGTGAGTGGGTGGGAGGAAGGAGTGAAACAAACCTATGGGTAAATGGACAAAACATTTTATAAGAACTATAAGAAAGAAGGATTCCACTTTATAAATTCTTTTAAAGTAAGATTTTAATTAAAATATTAGATTCAGATTTACTGAAATACAGAAAGGGAAAAAGAAAAAGAGACTTCATCCTAATAATAATGTGCCCCCAAAAAATCTCTTTTAAAAAAACAAATTCTGAATTCCCCTGTTGTTAGTTTTAACTACATCTTTCAGTTTTATACATCATCGTTTTTCTCTTCTATGAAATATAAGGAAATAAAACTCATACATCCCTGTTCATGTGCATCCTACCCATTTTTGTTGGTTTTATTTTTATTTGTTCAAGATAGATGTTATACTCTCCTGCAACTATAAATCTTGTCAGCTTTTGAATTTAGGTTCTGGTTATTAAAAAGGTAGAATGTTTTCAACAGGCCCATAGCCACAACTTCT
This sequence comes from Scalopus aquaticus, assembly GCA_004024925.1. Lineage (NCBI taxonomy): Eukaryota > Metazoa > Chordata > Mammalia > Eulipotyphla > Talpidae > Scalopus > Scalopus aquaticus. The sequence continues at coordinate 7,538 of PVIJ01005280.1, forward strand.
CCATTCTGGAATTATTTTGATTGGTTTATTGTTTCACTGAATTTTCTCAACTCATTGTTTTTTCTAGAAGAGCTCATGGGTGCCAAATTCTATGATATTTTTATGTTTGAATTTTATATCCAATCAAAACTTTTTAGGCTAAGGGAAACGTACTTCCCATGTATGGGAAAGTATGTTTAAAAATAAGGATTTAAGTAATAAAAATTAAGAGCCGAGGAAGGGAGACTCGTGCTCTAAAGGCGCTGGCTGACTGTAGCGTGCCCTACATCTGCTACTCAGCTGTCACTCCCTAGGGGGAATGGAGGTGCTGGGAGATCACAACACTTTCTTTTGCCACATTAATAGATCCCCTGTGATTTGGGAGTGTTAATGCCTGCTTTTATGATGATTTAAGCAATTTATGAATGCTTGATGAAATTTCTACAGAAGATCTTCTATATCAAACATTCCAAACTTAACGTGATTACTACTCTTTAAGAAAACCTCTGGGAAAAAAATCTTTGGATGAGCTGACTTATTTTTTCTTTTGACTTTTTTGTATTTTCCAAATTTTTAATAACCATGTAGTTCACTTTTAATGAAAAAGTAAACTTTCCATTTAAAAAGTTAGAAGAAATTATATTGAAAATTTGAATTTTGAATTTTCCACTGACATCTAAGACAATAAATGTTTACTAAATGTTCAACTCAGTAACCTGTATTCAACCTGTAGTATTTGAATATGGGCCTCAAGATTTCTCTTAAGTTTGGGGACTGAAAAACTGAAGATTTAATTAGAATACACATTAATCACATTTTTTTCTAATTTAATATATGTCATGAGGCTGTTATAGCAGTCTTATATTTGATTTTTTAAATCGAATTTAGACTAGTTGTTAAAAGCTTCTATGTGGTTTATATTATTCCATTGGAGTAATTACATCAAGATATCCACTATATCTTGATATGTATTATTAAAATGTTTCATAAAGTTGCCAGCTACTTTTTGATTCATTTAGATATTATTACTGCTATGAAAATTTAGAATAATTTATTTACAAAACAATAAAGATTGAAACTCTCCCAGTCCACATTCTCCTCATGCATATATTTAGCTCCATTTGTCATTTGACATTAATCTTGGGTCTATTAGACTTGTGTCAAATTGAGTAGAATGTTGATAATGGAAAATGTTTCTGAGGGCAGTGAAACAGCTGTTAGGATGTTATACTTCAGCCTGTTTTGATGTCTTCATTTATCCTATTGTTCTCATTGTATTGCTTTTTAATTACTGAATACACTTTCAACTTTGTTTGCATTTGTGGTGTTTTTATCCATTGTTTACACTACTTAGAAATCTTATCTGAAACAAAACTTGTCAAGCCTGCAGCATTGGGTAAGCCAGCTCCCACAACTGAAAGTTTCTTAACAACTCCTAAGAAGTCTGAAGAGCCTACAGAAACTGATTCCTGTGTTCAGTTTCAGAATGTAAGTATTGAATTTCAAAATAATATTCACAATGTTTTTACAGACTGAAATCATAAAAGTAAATTACAAATAATAAAATTTCTTTTGCTGCCACATTGATATTCTAATTATTCTTATTGAATATTTATATAATAGTAGAATATTGTTAACCATGTTATTTTTATTTCTTATGTTTTTCTAACCACCTGTGTTCAAATCTTACTATGTAAATCTACTCTAATGAAGTAATGCTTTCCTTTAAAGAATTCTTCAGGATACCATGCTGGGAACAAGGAAGCAGAATTGATTATGCTTAAAAGAGTTCAGGAAGCGGAGGAAAAGTGGAAGAGTGCACAAACCCTAATTGAGCAAATTAAAGTCACATTCTCAGAAAAAGAGAGGGAGCTAGAAAGCAAGATGGAAGAATTAAAGAGACAACAAGAAAAGGAACTCTTCAAACTGAGTCAAGACAATTATATTCTTCAAGCCAAGGTATAGACATTATTGTGCTATTTTTCCTTTTTTTTTTCTTTTTTTGATTAAAGAGTAATTTGAACACCCTGCTAAATGCATCACCATCCTTGTTCCTTGAGACATTTGACTAGCTGTATAAAACATTCACGTGGGCCTCCCTGGTGGCGCAACAGGTTGGGCACAGCACTGTGGAGCTGTCAGCAGCTGCAGTGGCAGGTTCGATGCCTGGGCAGGGAGAGTCCCACATGGTGCTGCAGACCTCTCCTGCCTCACCCGCTGCTCCCCCCAGCAGTGTATTTCAGTTGATCTGCCTGTTCTGCTCCCCACTCTGTCTCTGATGAACCCTCTCACCACCTCATGCCTCTGACCTGCACCCAGCTTGTATGCAAAAATGAAAAAAATAAATAAATCTTTAAAAAAAAATAAAATATTCACATGGTTCCTGAGAGTGCCACCTTATAGCAGAGCCTAGATTAAACATTCTAGGGGGGGAAGATAAAAATTTACACTGGCTCATTCTGATAGTTTTCTGCTCTTCAGATATCATCTTAAGACAAATTCCTTGGTTCACTGTGACCTTCAGCGAATACAAAATTTCGAAAAGAATTGCTATAGAAGGTCTAGATTCAGAGAGTGACACATTAAGTTGCATTTCTGAGTACAGAACCCCAGCACAAACGATCACTGTAATGACTTAACTGTAGTTGGTATTATGTTCATTCCAGTGTGGTTATGAGACAATTTGACAATTTTAAATCTATTCGTACACCTTGCATTTTCCATTATTCCTAATTTCTCACTTATCATTTGTTCCCCAAATAAAACAATTTCTGTATTTTTTCAAAGTTAAGTGGCTTTGAAGAAACAAATAAAAAACAAAGATGGTTACATTTTGAAACAAGTGACCCTGTTACTGAAGAAAAATTGAAGCAAATCCAGAAAGAAATACAAGAACAAGAGACTCTTCTTCAGGGCTATCAGCAGGTACTGCAATTCTTAGGCATTTTGGGGTTTATTCTTGAGATATTTGGATTATATTTTTCTGTCCATTTAACAGGAAATGGGGACTCTGGAAAATATGAGGAAGTAATAATTTGACTAGTTTGCAGATTTCTTACGGGAAAAATTAAAGTGATTGAGAGCGTGGGTTCTGGATTAAAGAATCTATTTAGTCCTGCTCCACCACCCTCTGTGCAACTGTGGACAAATCCTGTCACCTCTCTTAGCCAGTTTACGCGTCTGTAAAAGGGGAGTGATGGTAATAATGGCTGCCTCATAAAGTGGTTGTGAAATTAAAGTAAGACAGTACAAACCCACCTCTTAGTGCCTAGTGCACAGTACCAGGCAGTGAATGTCACCTGTTAACATTTTAAATAGCCGTGTGCCTTAGAAATTGTCCTTTTTTTCTTTAGTTTTCTATTATGCTTCTTTTGACTTTTATGTTCAGAAATAAGAATCTGAAATCACTTGTCACTTTGCTGAGAGTGTGAAGAAATTTGAGAGCTAATCTGTGCATCCCATAGAAAACAAGAGATGAATGCTGTGTGATGAGAGAGTGGTGATGTTGACCTGACCTGACAGTCAGCCAGGACAGGTTTAGCGATTTTCAATTAGTTTTCTCCCTGTCGCTTTCCTTTTTTTCTTGCTTCCCTCCTCTTCCTTGCATTACCTTTTACTCTTGACACCATAGCCTCAGCATTGAGTCTGCCAGTAACAAGCATTGTCATGCAGGTACATCCAGAGAAGGCATTACAACAGTTACTACATCATTTACAATAATGGAGTAGAACTGACTTGCCTAGAGTCCCTGAAAACCTTCCAAATTTGCCATTCTGATCTTGCTGTAGTATAGGACGCTTTTTAGGGAGGATGTCACAAACCCAGAAGTATGCTAATAACAACCCACTCCTACAAAGTAACACAAAAGTCATCTATCTATGTATGTATTTATTTTTCTGTGTTTCACTATTTCTGTAGATATTTAAGCACAGATCATCTGCCATGCACTATACCAGACACAGTGAGACAGTCCAAAGTTTTCATTAGTCCTCAAGGGGCCTTGGTTTTCATCAGATTCTTAATTTTAATGAGCTTAATAAGCCAGAGCACCTAAGCACCCATTTAATTTTCTCCATCTGACCTCACTGTCACTTTTTGGCTCAAGCTTGATGATGATCTGGGTTGTCCTGACTTTCAGAAAGTCCCAGTCACTAACTCCATGCTCACAGAAAGTTCCTCAAACAGGCCTGGATACTGTTGGGGCAAACATGGCATTCCAGGATGACAGGTTCGTTATTGATTCGGGTAAATGGGTAAGGAATCTTGGAGCCCTTGGTAGATTTGACAGGCCTTTAATGCTGAAGCAGGGTACCAGAATCAGGCAGACCAGCTGGCAGGCAGGCAGGGAGGCTGGAAGACCAGCAGCAACCAAGCCTCCCAGTTCCCTCAATCTCCACACTCTCTCTGTGGCTTCTCTTCTGTCTGGTAATGATCTTCCCCCCGACATCCAAACTTAGAGCTACTTGCACCCCATGCTCTCTGTCTTCTCAGCCCAGAGATCATAGGCATGCGTGCCCCGTGCTCACACTCCTAAGTGCTTTGTGCAATGACATGTTATCACTGGTAGGCAGTGAAACCTGGTAGGAAAGCAAGGCCGCAGGTGGCAGCTATAGAGCTAGTGGTGGAAAGCAAAAAAACAGCCTGAGCCACTACGTTTTTGCTGTCGACACTGATTGTGACTACATCCAATTTATTTCACTGCAGAAAGCTACTCCAGAAACAGAGAAAAGAGGATGCAAGCAGTCCCTCTGGGTCTTTCTGCCTGTAGCTGAATGTGGTTTCCCTGCAGCCACTCAGCCAGACTCCTGAGAAATGCAGAGCATTGTCTTCACTTTAGGCTTTGAAATTTTTGCAACTTTTTTTCCCCCCAAGTAAGCCTTTTGAGTAGACTTGTTTTTCAGATACCAATATTTTTTTCTGAGATAATAGAGTTTGAAATAGATTTTACTTACTTAATAATTGATGAAATTTAAAAGACCTTAAAATTATTTAATGTATCTGCTGTAATCATACATACATATATTATTTAAGTACTTTGATTTTAAATTAAGATGTAATTTGGTTTATAAAAAGGAAAATGAAAAACTGTACAATCAAGTGAAAGATCTCCAAGAACAAAACAAGAAAAATGAGGAACGGATGTTCAAGGAAAACCAGAGTTTATTCAGCGAGTTAGCTTCCTTAAAGTAAGTCATATTTAAATCCTTAAAATCAAATAGACTGTTTCTAAGCAATTGGTTGTGATAGTAATCATACATTTATTATCTTTCAAAATAAATCAGAGAACAGATGCACAAAAGTCATTTGCTGTCCCAAGTAGCTGAAGACTCAGAGCCCACCAGAAACCAGAATTTTACAGATCTGTTAGCAGAACTGCGGTTAGCACAGGTAAGTTGTATCAGGATTTTAACTATTAGCATGTTAGTGATAACAAACATTATTATAAAAATCCCCATATATGTAGAAATTTGTTTTTGTAGTTCATGGAAAGATGTTTATATATTTCATATCATTGAAAATTAAGAAACAAGGTTAGCATTTAGTGTACATGTGACCTTCACATAGAGAAGACAATGTAGTGCTGGTTTCGGATGGCGTCCTCTGTGTAACTCTCTGGCTCAATCAGGCATTTATCACATGGAGCCATATTGGTGAGATAATTTGCTTAGAGTATATAAACTTCGCTGCAAGGAAGTTCCTCATTGGAAATGTATAGTTAAAATAGGAAAATAATTTGAAGATTAACTGTTTACCTTTAAAAATTAATTGGCTTTTTACCTGTTTTCCACTCATAGGAGACAGAGACTATAATCTACAAACATTTGTTTCCCTCACACTTAACACGGAGTGAAATTCAATAGCTAACTTCATAACTCCTTCTTTTTATTGAATTGTATTATAAAGAATACGGCTTTGAATTTTCTAAAGTAATATTTTTTCAGTAGGAGAAGTTTTGGGGTTTGGAGCAGATTCTCTTTTGAACAGAACAATTCCATGCATTGCTGGTAGTACCTACCGGTAGTTGTAACAATAAAACCTGTGCCACGTTCCAGACAGCCCCTGTGGGAAGGCAGTTAATTTTCCCCACTCCCTCCCATTTAGAATTATATCACTAAACTAAAAAGCCCCTCCAATCCAGTGAGACAATTATGTAAATTTGAAAAATTCCCCATACATACCATATAAAGTGAGGTTACATAGAAATATAAACACACCATAATTCAATAATTGAAGGTTAAAAAGTTTTTGTAGTATATAAAATGCAACTTCAAGTATGAATCCATTAGGGAGCATCAGGATTTTGTATGTATAGAACAATTAGATAGTAAGGCAAATATAATAAATAATTGGACACACACTCTCTTAACAGTGAGCCTCAAAAATTTAGCAAAAGTAAAAGTAATATTGCCATTCTCTGTGAAGGCTTAGAAAACATAATAAGAGTTTTAGGCATAGCATTTAGCTTCATTGAAAAACCATTTATTATTAGTGATCTTTTAAAAGAGGCGTTTTGAGCTCTCCTACCCGCCTGTGACTATGCAGGTGTTTCTTTTCACAAACCCTTTACCTTTGCAAAGCGATAGCTCTCCTGCCCACTGGTGACTATGCAGATGCCTCTCTTTTTCTGTCTCCTTTTTCTAATAAACCTGTCCTTTTAATGTAAAAATTAAAGTTCTCTTTTCAACATTTTTCTGACAAACAGAAAACTAAGATTGCCACTAAGAACAATGGAAAATCATGGATTAAAATATAATAAACATCTTGTAAAAGCATATCTGCACTCTCAGAGTAATGTGGAATATAGGACATAATCATTTAGCAGTTTGTATTAATGTGCCAAGTGTTACGTATGCATTTATCATACAAGAGTTAGCAAAATGCAATCCTGTTTTCAAGCAAATCTACAATATGTCAGGTGGTGATGCTTGTAGTGAGAAGAAAAGAACAATTCACCCTCCCCTCCTGGAAGCTGGGGGGAGGGAGTGCTTTTTTTATAATAGTCAAGGAAGGTCTTGCTGAAGCTTCCTTTGAGCAGAAATCCTAATGAAGTGAAGTAATGGCTGTCTGGGGGCAGAGCACTGTGGGTAGAGAAAACAGTGAGTGTAGACTCCTCAGGGTAGGCGTGTGCTGGGTGGATTCAGAGAACCACTAGCGGGTCTCTGTGGCAGAAGTGGAGTGGGAATGGGGAGGGGAAGATCTGTAGTAGGTGTGGTTAGTGATGTGGCCAAGGTTGGGTTCTGTGATGCTGTAGGTGATGGCGAGGACTGGGTTTTCCTGAGAGCGATGGTAGTCACCGCAAGATTTCTGACAGATGAGTGATATTAACAGACTTTCCAGAAAAATTCTCTGGCTCCTGTGAGCAGAATAGAGTTGAGGTGGCAGACTAATAAGGAAGTTATTGCTGTAATCCAGGAGGTTAGGACAGTAGATGGAAGACAACTCTTTTAAGGTTGTGCAGAGTAAGATGATTAGATCTGATTCTAGTAGGCTATGGCAGCTATTAATTCTAGAAAGGGCAGTAGTGATTAAATCCAAACTAAAATTTAGGAGAATTATTTAGCTGTAGGGGTTATAACAGATGAGGTGAAAACAAGACTGTAGGGTAAATGAAGATTGCTCAGGCTTTTATGCCGTTGGACTCTGGTCATCACCTGAGGCCTTGAATGTAGGAGGGCTCAGGGCATGCATGCCTGATAGTGGGCACCTGTAGTATGGTGTGGGTGTGCATAAGTGAGCACACCTGAGCCTGGAGGCTGCACATATAGGTGTGGCGTGACAGAGGATAGTGCAGCAGAGGACGGTGCGGAGTGGCTACGGGAGGAAGAGACCACGAGAGGACCCCAGAAAGAGCCCAAAGAGCAAAGATTCGCCTGGGACTAGGAGGCCTGCTAGCCTCCCGAGCTCCCATCCCCCCCCCCCAACCCTCTGGCACCCCTGCCTGCCCTGCACCTGGTTGCCTCACTACAGATGGTGTAGAAAGGTCATTAAAAACCTGAAAAAGCCGCTGATGGCTCTGGACTACTCTGCCCGCTCTGCTCACTGCCTGCCTGCACTCAGAGACAATCCCACAATTTGCTGTGTTTGAAAATAATTTGTTTTTGTGTTTTTTCAAATATCAAGAAAGAAAAAAATAGTTTATTAGAAGACATCAGAAGACTGAAGCAAGACAAACAAGCTCTTGAAGTAGATTTGGAAAAAATGAAGAAAGAAAGAGACCAAGCGAAAGTTCAGATTGCTTATGCCACAGGTAGAATCCTTAACTATAACGGTTTACGTTCATACTCAGAACTGTTCTAATCTTGAATTTAAGTAATAGCAATTGGATAATATAATCAAAAAGTTATTCCCTTAAGTATTGTGTATTTTAGAAACTTTTTTTTAACTTGGTAATGGTTATGTGCATTGATTGGTTTCAGCAGGAGTAATCATAAGGTCAAAGAAAATCAAGAATAATTTTGAATTTGTTACATTGTGTATTTAGTTGTTTATACGTCTAGACTGTGCCCTTCCTGAGGCATGGCCTGTCTTTTAATCCCTGGCTTTGAAATACAGGCACTTGAGTATCTGCCAGAGAAACAAATTACACTGCACTGTATTTGTAGAAAACACAAACATGGTGATTCTTGGCAGGGAAAGTGAAAGAGAGCAAAATAAAAATGCAGAAAAATTACAAATAAATTACAGGTGAACATGAGTACTAGATAAGGGTTTGGGGGAGGAGTCCCTTTCAACTGGGCCTACACGGGGGAGTAGATAAAGAGTGACAGGATGGAGTGATGAGCAGGGTATATAGAGCGCACCTGTGGGTCGGCGTGTAGCAGAGCACAGGGCCAGAGGTAGTGTGAGGACCCCTGGTTTGGCAGAGTAAGGATCTTTGCTCTGTAATATTATGATCAGTGTAAATAAAATATGTACAATAAAATCCATTCTACCTGTCCATCATAAAGTTTTATTTTCCTTCCTCAACTGTAAGAGAGAATATAATAATAGTAGCCACCACATAAATCGTTGTTAAAGGAAAGCTTACATTGTAACCACTAACAAATGTTTGCCATTGTTGCTTTTTAATATAATTGTAGGCATTCTTAATTTTTACTATCTCTCGACTCCAACATTTTCCTATGGAAATAATTTCCTTTTATAATAAAAGTCAGGGGAGATATTGCCAAATTTCTATGTAGCCTACTTTGCTAAGAGTTTGAAGATTTGGATTGTGTACACAAGCTTGTCCCCCTTAACTGGTAGATGAAATGGATACTACCTTGCATATATCAGTTGTTTTTTGCCTCTTGTTTTTGTTTTGTTTTGTTTTGTTTTCAGAATGTGTTCATTAGATAGCACTGGTTTTAAATTAAAATCCTTAAATTTGTCATATTTGCATGTTTTGAAAAATTGCAGTCAAGTTATTGAGTTATCTTATAGGTGAAAAATTGTATGAAATAAAGATTTTAGAAGAAACACATAAACAAGAAATTAGTCGTCTGCAGAAAAGATTACAGTGGTATGCTGAAAATCAGGAACTTCTGGATAAAGATGCAATTCGGCTTAAAGAAGCTAATGAAGAAATTGAGATGCTAAAACTTGAGGTGATCATTCAGATATTTCTATAGATGAACCCCATTATTTTCAACAATTAGTTCCACTTAGTCTTTTTGTGTCATCAAATCTATACTGTTAATGAAAATAAATCCAAGCTACTATATGTGGTGCTTAAGTCCCCATGTGGTCAGACCCCTGCCTGCCTCTCCACCTTCTCTGGTACCACACTTCTCCAGAGTCCCTCTTGCCTGCCCATAGCACATCTCACTCTGATTCTTGAACATACAGTTTTGTTTCACTTATTTTGTGTTGACCTGGAATACTTTGGCCTCAGTTCTTTCCATGTCTCATTCCTCTTCAAGCCTCAGCTCAAAATTTTACTCCCCAGAAATCTTTCCTGATCTCCTAATCTAATGTAGCTGCCAGTCACACCTCCACTGACTCTTTCTTCATATTCCTTCACTCTGTTTTATTTTCTGCAGAGCACTTGGCAGTTTCAGAAGCTACTTTTTTATCTATTGGTCCTCTGTGTTAGCCTTTCCACTCCTTCCACTGGAGCATAAAAGCACCAAGAGCAGGGACCTCACTGTCTTGTTGCCCCCAGCATCTCCAGTACAGTGCTGGATAAACGAATGAATGGATTAGCACTTTTGTCTCCCTCCTAGTGCTTTATGTTTTAAATATGCTTCAAAAACATGTTCATTTCTTATTGATAGGTTGAGAAACTGAAAGCTGAATCTGGAAAACCATCTATTCAGCAGAAGATACGTTTAAAAGATAAAGCAGCTGATGCCAAAAAAATTCAGGATCTGGAACGACAAGTATGTGTTAAGGGTAAATTTTCACTAAGGAATTTTATATACAGTACAATTTCTTTTTCTGTTTTAGGAGTTCTTACAAGATATAAAAGGAAGAAATTCTTTTTTATTTATTTTAATATAGAACTGCCCCTATCTTCAATATGCTTGATATGTAGTATTTAAAACAACATTAACAAAAGTAGTAAGTATCATTTTATACAGCTTTGTACATAAAACAATCTTGGGGGGAGATAACATTGGTTTACAAATTATATAATTTAGACGTATAGGATCACCCCCTTCAGGTGTATACTGTCACACCATACCCACCACCAAAGAACTGATAATCTTCCACCATAGTCCATTGTGCTCCTTCCCCACCATAAAGAATTTTTCATCATCATGAATGAAATGGTAGGCCTGCTGATGATGAAAGATTATTTGCATCCCAGCTCTCTTAGACATCTAGGAAGAAGCAGAATTTTGAAACTCTGTGTGTAGAGTTTAGGATTCTTTCTTATCACCTGATAGGTGAAAGAGGTGAACTGAAAATGAGATCCTTGAATTGGAAAGTGGTTATTAATGCTTAGGAAGTTTTACAAAACACCCTGAAATCAGAACATTCAGCTTCTAAAGAGCTGACCATGATCTTGAATTCTCAATCATTTTATCGTCAGTGTAATTGGGAATCCTTTTCCCAAAATCATATAGCAATGCTTATAGGATAAACAACTTTTTCACTGGAGTAGCTGTTTTGTGGGAGGAAATTATTAGTTAACTTTCGCCTCTTTTTAAAACTGTTTTAAAAAGTATTTAATCCACAATTAAATATTTAAAGTAAGAATTTATACCCCTGCTCATCAGGGAGCATGATTCTGTAGTCAAATCATGACACTTAAATATATGGTTATTATTCCATCACAAACCCAAAACTGTGAGGTCATCACTGGGTTGAATATTTTTCTAGTTTTATAAGAAGGAAAACAAAGCAAAAAATTTACTGTTCATTTATAGGATCTGTTCTTATATTAAAAGGTATGATTTGATAGTTTAGTTCAGTGGCCAGGAAAGGACCAGGACAGGAGGGGTAGTTTGAAGACTACCAATATTCTGAAATAACTGTTTCAGGGTTGCTTGACTTTCTTTCAATGCTTAAGGTTTAGATTAGTCAATGTAGAAGAAGCCATCCAGAATTGAAAAAGGGAAAAGATCAAAGGAACTGTGTCTTTATTAGGTTAAAGAGAAAGAATGTAGAACTGAGTGTAAAGGAGCAAAAAAATAAAGTATGCTTAATAGCAAAATTAAGACTTGAAATGGGGATACATGTTAACCAGAAATTGAATGCTTTATAAAAGTAGTCTTTTTTATTAGCCCTTTAATTAAGTTTATTAGATTATCTAGATTATATCTTTCTAACACATCTTTCTTCATTTAGTAGTATTTTAGTTTGCTACATTTACATTTTAGATTTTATAAATTCTGCTTCCATGAACATTTCTGTCTAATGATTTTAAATCTTAATAAATATCTTACAATACAGGTATATCCTAATATATCCGGAGCCATTTTGGAGCCTGAATTGCACATAAGTAAAAATGAGGTTTATTAGGTACATGCTGTAATGAAAATTTCAGGTTATATACATTCATTCATGCCTCCAGTTAATGGACTATTTCATAGTGAGAGGTAATGTTTCGCAGTTAAAGAGAATTAAACATTTTCTTTGTATAACAGCAATGTTTTCAATGACCAAAGGATAATATTGAAAAGAAAACTTAAAAGAAAATATAAATAAAATAATTTTCCAAAAAAAACACATTTCAAGAGCTCAAAATTAAATTGCAAATGTTTCTTGAATTCTTGTATGTATTACTTGTTAATATGTTAATTTTTTAAGTGTAGAGCTTCTCTTTTTAATATACCTGGTGTTTATGTGCATGTATATAGTATATACTTGTATATGCATATATATAATGCAAATAACTAGATTTTTCATACCAGAAGAAGCAAAACTTTGAAAATTTTGCAGATGAACTAAATTATAAATATTTATGGATATATCCTAATTTATGGTACACCTGTGAATAGGCGCACAGCCTTCATGATTGAAGACTAGTTATCAGTAGTACAGTGTAAAATTCAAAGACCTATTACACAAATATCTCAGGAATTCTATAAATTAGCCAGTACTGAGTTGGACATTATAGGGTTATCTAATCAGATAATTTGGGGATATAAACTTTGAAGTTAATTTGTGCTTATGTGCATTTGATTCACTCTTGAGATGTGATATAAACATTTGAATTCTGGGCATGATTTTATTTTTAAAAAGTAATGTGTAAGTTTATACATTAAGCTAATTATATTTGTGACCTTACATAGATACAAAAATATTTCAATAGGTCAAAGAAATGGAAGGAATTTTAAAGAGAAGATATCCCAATTCTTTACCTGCTTTAATATTGGCTGCATCAGCAGCTGGTGATACAGTGGACAGAAATACAGTAGAATTTATGGAAAAAAGGATAAAAAAGCTAGAAGCTGATCTGGAAGGTAAAGATGAAGAAGCAAAAAAAAGCCTTCGTACTATGGAACAACAGTTTCAGAAAATGAAAGTGAGTACCAGGTAGCCATGAGGCTCAGAGATGAGCTAGAGGCTGGGGCTTTAGGTCTTATGTTAATGAACAGCTCTAAACATCTTTTCCCACAAAACCTTATCATGAGAGTCAGTGGATGCAGAAGAAACCTAAGTCCATCCTATCATTTTGTCCTTCATTTAGCAAATTTTCTTAATTTCACAGAATGATAGAATCATCTTTACATTAATTGCCCCTCAGTGTTATTAAACCTAATAGAAATTGAGTCATGAAAAGGCATAGTAAAATATCTGGTATGTATCCAGTATAGAATTGTTTTTTAATGACCATGGTTGAAAATATTTTCACTAAAATTTATCTAGACAAAGCAAAGAGAATGAGACAAAAGACTATGTTTTGAGGGATAGCGTAAGAGGCAGAGTAATTTCTGAATTTTCCAATCCTTCATCAAACAAGAGGGAATCAGAAAATACAAGAAGCAGCATGATGCCATGTAAAACAAGACATGATATTTAATTTACTTTTAAAAATGTGTTGAGCACATGGTCCCTGCATTAATTCTTGCTGCTCTCACAGAAAGCTCATCCTGTGTAATTCTAGTCATCCGTGAGAAATAGACAATGTCATCCAATTTTACAATGAGGGAATTAATCTTCACAGATGTACATCTTGCCTAAGGTTCTGCTGTGAGTGAGTGACAGAACAAGGTCTCAAACTCAAAGCCACTGCTTCTCTAAGAGGCAGATCTCATTCTCCAAAGATGTCTGTCCTGGGAGTAGCAGCAAATAGAATATTAGAGTTCAGGAACTGTAAAAGATTGAAAATCTGGAAATAGACTGGCCTACTGTCAAAGGTCCTATCACAGAGGTTGGGTCTCCTTTTCTCCACCCTTTTTTAAATCTTTCCACCCCCTACCAAGCTCACTTTCTTCTCTCAAGATCCTAAATTCCAAGGTGTACTCCTCTAACCACCCAGTTCATTTGCTGTCTGCTCTGGTTTACCCATCTTCACTCCTGTACTCACATAGCTCCATGCTTCTGAAGGACATGGCTCCGTTGTGAGAGCAGGACTGCCACAGACGAGCAGACATCCAGCCTCATGAATTCCCTCAGTGCTGCTTGGCAGTTCCTGCTGCATTCCCCTAAGCAGTCAAAACTTCCATCAAGTTCATCTTGCCCCCACCCCATCCCACTTCCAGCAGACTCTGCCTTTTATATAGGAGAGGCTGCACCATCACAGAAAACACAGGCTTCAGACAGACCTTCACTTAGGCCCAGTTTCACCATTAGTTTCATAACTTGTTACTTAACCTCTCAACCTCAGTTACCGCAAAATGTTACAGACATAAAGACTTAGTGCCATTTTGCTCCCAAGTACCTTTTAATGCCTCTCTTTGTATCAACATGTCACTCTACTACCATCATTAATAAAAATGGCTGATTAGGGCCTCCCTGGTAGTGCGAGGAGTTAAGTCTCAGCACTATGAAGCTATCCGCAGCCACTGCAGCACGAGAGTTCGATCCTGTCTCGCCTGCTGCTCCCCTCAGCAGTGTGTTTCAGTCAGTCCGCCTGTTCTCCCCACTCTGTCTCTGGTGAATCCTCTCAGCCCACACCACCCCCAGCTCCTCTGGCCTATACCCCAGCTCTTGGATACATAAATAAATAAGTCTTTTAAAAAAAAAAAAAAAGGCTGATTACCACAGTAACCTCCTGACTGTTCTACACACACCCACCTCGTCTCATCCACTAACCAGCACTTAACACTATGTGTATTCTTTTCTTGAGATTCAATATGAACAGAGATTGGAGGAGCAGGAGCAGTTCCTTGCCTCCAAATTGAAAGAACCCCAGGACAACTCCAGGGTTAAAGCACTAGAGAAGGAACTCAGCGACATTAAGGAAGCCCATCAAATCACTGTGAGAAAACTTGAAGCTGAAATAGATGTTCTTAAACATCAGAATGCTGAACTAGAACTCAAGAAAAATGATAAAGATGATAAAGATTTCCAGACTATAGAATTCCAGGTGGAACAGGCTCATACTAAAGCTAAGCTGGTAAGACTGAATGAGGAGTTGGCTGCAAAGGGGAGAGAAATACAAGATCTTTCAAAAACCGTGGAGAGACTTCAGAAGGAGAGAAGAATGATGTTATCTAAGCAGAACCTCAAGGGTAAAGAGGAAATGACTGCAAAAAGGGTGAAGAAAGATGTTCTGCACACAGGTAAAAGAAATGCTAACTCCTTCCCTGGAACGCTGAATGGCAAACTTTACCAACCACATACTTTTACTGATTCCCGTATTTCAGAGGTTTTGCAGGAAAACTGCAGATTGAAAAATGAACTAGAGAGATTAAGCGTGGAGAGAAATGAGCTGAAGAAGAAATCTGAGGCAGCAATGAACCAATTTGAAAATTCCATGAAAAGGTAAAGTATCAGTTTGTAAATATATGGGGATGTAAAAAGATAAAAATTGAAAAAGTATAAGGTGTATTTCCCCTGGGTAGCTAGTTTAGCCCTGAACTGAATGCATAACTGAAGTTTAAGAAGTCGTATTACATTGCTGAGCATAGCTCTCTGTCAGTGGGGTCCTCTACCTGCTGGAAGCCCAAACTCTGATGAGCCTAAACCTCCACATCACCCCAAACCATGTCCTTGGACTGACGGGTCATGTCTTTTTCCTGTAGCTAAGTGGTGTTTAATAAGCTCCTCACCCGTTGAGCCTTCATGAAAATGAGTGCCATCATTGATGACTGCCATAGGCAAATTGCTCTTAGAAAACAGCTTCTGTTAAAACTAGTTGAAAATTAACAGGAAAGGTCCTCTCTTCCAAGATAACTTTTCAAATGTACCAGTTTTCCCTCAAGTAGCCTCGTTTTATTTCTACTTCAGTTCCTCTTAAATAGGACTGTTATGCTCAACACTTTTAAAACTGGTCTCTCAAGAAGAATCTTTTCCAATCTGGGAGAGTTTTCTCTATCCTTATTTTCCCTGATAGTGTCAGCTGTGCTCCCTTTCCTGTAATAATTTCCTACTTTAACCTCAGCGACTTGGCAACTCTAAAAACTCCTTTTCTGTGCCTTTTAACTGATTTCCTGTCTCCTTTTCATTCTCCCTCCTCAAAACTTTGACTTTCTCTCAAGATTCAGTTTTGGCTTTCTTTTATTCTCTTCTTTCTCTGTTCCTAAATTCTTCCTTTCTTACAGTTTCTGTGAACCATGACTTGTAGATTTTTTTCAAGATTATTCTCTTCCTTGAGCTCAGATGTTAACATCTCTGACTGTTGGATTATTCCTCATGAAATCAAGAGTATACACCAAATTTTATCTCCATTTTACCTGTAAATTGCCTCCCCTTCCCAACTTCCTCATCTCTGCCTATGAACATATGTTTTCAGTTGCCAGACCCATTTTTACTTCTTTTATTCCTTGGGTTCAAAGTCTACGGGGTGCTTCCATATAAACCTTTGTTATTCTAATTTCTTCTTAATGTAGCACAGCCTACTTGGCTACTAGAGGATTTCCCCTCCCTGCCTGACCTCACTGATTTGGTTTGTCTCTCTCAGTCATGTTGCTTGGAAAGGATCACATTCTACTCTAGAAGTAATTTGAAATACAGATTTTTCCTAAAAGTTTTCCTATACATAATTTATACATTTTTGTATTAGTCTCTCAGACAACCCTGGGCCTGCAAAGCAGAGCATCCGAGCCCCAGATTTAAGCTTTTCTTTATGATAGTTCGCTTATGTCATCGGTGCTTTAGATTTTTGTTTTTCCTTGGTCTCTAATCACATTATTTCTATAAAGAAATAAGCATATTGTATGAATATTCTGCATTCATATATTGAATATTTATAAGCATATTCAAATAAGCAACTAATAAATTTGTTTATACTTTGGGATTTGCAATATTAATACGTCAACAGTGATTAAATGTGTGTTTAATAATCAACAGGGATTTCTGCTTTGAGTAAAATTCTGTCACTTTTAAATATTTTGAATAAGAGGAAATGTTTATCTGTAAGAAATACATCAACTCTTCAGTCATAACTTTGCATTTATTAAGCCTCCTCTGAATACATATATTTTGTCACTGACAAATGCTAGTTCGTCACACTTTAGTGGTGCATATTAATCAGATGCATATTATCCTGTGTCCTCAGAATTACCATAAAGACCATTTTATTCTCACAAGATGCAGCTAGCCCTAAAGTCATATGCATGGGCCAAAAACCTGTAAATATTGCCTAGAGACAAAGCATTAGAGATTCTAAAGGAAACAATTCTGATTATTCAAATAAGAATCTGGACGAAAAATCTGAGTTTATTTTAAAAGATTAAATACAGGCCCTTTGTTTTAAATTCAAACAGAATATAGAGAACCTCAGATTTCCTCAGAAAGTAGGATTATGTGAAAGGCCCAGGCTTTGGGATCCCACTCTGCTGGGCTCAAGCCCCAGCTATGCTGCTCTTGGGACCCCAGGTACCTCCCTCCTTCCCAAATTCAGGCTTGCCTTTACAAAATTCAGTAGATGATAGTGAGCTCTTGGAGTGGTTGAAAAAAACTCAAGAAGGCAAGAATACATAAAGCAGAAAGTATTAGTGCCTCCTCACCCTTTGCTGCTTTAATTCCCTGGCCTGTTAATATTTTTGTGCTAACTCTGAGAGGCTGAAGAGCCACTTTTATGTGTGGGTTTCTTTCATTTGCATTAAAAGGGTCAAGGAAGATACTGCAGCACATATCACATCTCTTAAATCATCTCATCAGAGAGAAATAGAGCTACTCCTTTGCCAAAATGCAGTAGAAAATTCTTCTTCCAAAGTAGCAGAACTAAATCGTAAAATAGCATCTCAAGAGGTAAATAACTTCCTTTGCCTTCAATTTGATTTCTTTTGTGGAACTGTTAATAGAATATTATTTAATTTGAAGATAAGGTCATTTTTTGAGGTTGGTGATAGAAATGGGAAATTATGTGGGCTTGATTTCTCTTGTAGGAGAAGATGCCATTACCATATGTTTAACTATTCTAATTAAAATTATAGTCTCTATTAAGTGTTTTTGTAGTTTTGTCCCTACCTTTTTCTAATGTATAGTTCCTTGAATAAATGGTAAAGGATGGTTGAGGGATATAGCTGATGTGATTAAGATGTTAGTACTTGAATGTTGAACCATCTCCCTTCAGCTAAGTCCCAACTGAAAAATAATTAACCTAGTCATTCTTCTTGCCCCATTACTGTTCATTCCTTAAACAAATGACTCAGGGCCTATAGACAGTCAAGCACGGAGGATAAAATAATAGAGAAATATACCTAACTTCAGCCATTAAGAAGCATACTTAGAGAATGACAGGGCGAGCAAATAACTCATCTGCGTTTCCTCAAACGTGTCCTCTTGGATAAATGTGTATCTACCTGGCATATCTATGAGTTAGATATTTGGCCCTCCTATGGTATTAGACATTGGCAAACAGCATTAAACTAGAACTTTGACCTGCACTTTCAAATGGATATGCATGAAAAAGAAAAGACAAAGCAAGCAAATGCATGGCAAAATGTTAGCAGTTTTTAAATCACAGTGAAGCATCTGTGACTAGTTCTCAGTACTCTTCATCTTTCTGTAGTTTTTAATTTTTAGAAACCAACTGAGAGAAAAACATTAAGAAATAATTATCTCACTCCCACCATTATTTAATAGCTTCGTAATGAAACATAAAACCCTCAATTGGGAAAGTCTGGATATGGATTGGATTTTAGATTTTATGAACTGTAAACTTCCCTGGGTATAAAAAGTGATTGTGGTTTTGTGAGAAGATGTTGAGATATAGAAGGGGTATTTTAAGAGTGAAATATAAGAATGTTGTAATTTAATTTCATTAGCTCAGAAAGGAAGACCTGTTGTCATATTTTAATGAAAAATACTTAGTGCTTTTCAAAGTGATTATTTATACAACTAGCAGATAACCTCTTTTTTCCCCCCTAGGCAGAGGGTGTCACTGGGCAGTGTCAGCATTATGTCAAGTGATGACATAGTAAGGGGCAGTCTAGAAGAGATGGGAAGAGTAATGTCATTATGCCATAAATATGTAATTTTCCCAGAGTTCTAAATGTCATACTGTGAAATTTTGAAATCGAAGTCAGCATAATTTGATTGATAAAAAAGGCATTAGAGATAAGAGGATTTTTTCCTAAGTTTTTATAAATTTGTTTGTCTAAAAATCTGAGACTGACATTTTCAGATATTAGGCTTATGTTATCTTATTTAGTCAATAGCTCTTTAATAAAATCTATTACTCCACTTAATCACAAAATATAAATATTGGTCAGTGTCTTCAAGATCCTTAGACTTTAGTTTCATTTACAGTGTATTTTTTAGACCTTCAGAAATTACTAATTTTTAAGATGTGTGGTATTTTATATTAAATGTTGAAAGAAACAAAATGTTGTATATTAAATGTTGAAAGAAACTTGTTTAATGAGTTTATTAATTGTGGCAATTTGTGTCAGAATTAGGTAATTTTAAAATATCAGGATCTTTTCTTTTTAGTACAAAAAGAATCTGTTGTCTGTCTTGTATTTTTCAATTAACATTCAGGGAAGAGCTTTTACCTCAGTAACTTTAAAACAATTTCCTAGGTCCTTCTAAAACATTTCCAAAAACAAGTTAATGAACTGAAGGATAAACAAGAGTCTCTTGCAGTTTCTCAAGTTCGAGAAGAAATCCTACAAAAAGAGGTGAGAAATAAATACTGGACTAAATATTGGGCTAGTATAAGTTGTTTTTAGCCTTTTCAACCTTTTTCATATTTCTGTATATTTTTTACTTATATGTACAGTTTAACACAACCTGAAGATACCTAGCACACATCAAGAAAATATTGATAGCTTGTTTGTAGAAAGTCTGCTTCCCAAATGAAGCTCAAATAATCATACGTATTTAGTCTTGCAATTTTCTGAGTAGTGGGGAAATAGAGGGTTGTGTTTGGTTCTTCTGTTTGAGGTAAAGTTGAATGGTTACGGCCATTTCTGTATTAAGTACCAAGACTGTTTGGCTAAGTAGTAGGTAAAGCAACTATGACAGTCCTGCTGGATCAACAGTAACAATATCATCCCAAGAAAATAGGTCTTCTTGGAAACTCACCATTTTTATTACTCTAAGGTCCTTTGACTCTTGGAAATTTGAGAAAAAAACAGGTAAACTCTGCATCCTATTCTGTGAAGCATTTTTTATTCAGACTTATAAAATCACAGAAGCAAAACATGCAACTAATTGCATTATGAAAAGACTAATGTAAAAATGAAACAACCTAACCAGGTCTTTGGCTTTTGCCCAGAAAGTCCAATGGTGAACTATGAGAATGTCTTTGTGTATAGCTTAGTGTAAGAGACGGCTAACAAGGGAGTCAGTTACCAGGTTAGCCCCCTGAATAGTGGGAGTGCTGTGATTAGATGGAGATGGAATGCGAGGGAAGGGCAGAGCTTCACATTGCCAGGTCTGAGAAGGTGCTGGGCAGTCTAGGGCACGAGTCAAGGCATTTGACTTTCCTAGCAGATCGTTTCCTTAGCAATCAGCGGATGTTTGTTTCTGATGCCACTGTCAGCCTCAGAGGCACAGGTAATTTTTACTGAGGATGCGACACAATTATTCCAAATTTCAAGAAATGCCATTAGAGCAAGTTAACAATCATAAGGAGAGAGCATAGGGAGACTCCTAAGGAGCAAAAAGGGTGTCTAGGGTTTACTTCCTCATTTCTTTTTTTAGTATTTATATTTTACATCATTCTTCATTTTTGTACGATGTTTGCTTTCTCCTGTCAGATGGAATTCCTCTTATTTTTAGTCTGAGAGGTTTTTGTTTTGTTTTTTTTGCAAAATGGAGAGAATCTGGCTATGGAAACACCTTACAATTGTTTGTCAATTTAAAAAAAATCTTGTTCTAGCATTTGAGGCTTTGTAATTCAGCATTGTGCATTCCTTTAGGTGTAAGATGTATGTAAACTTTAGTAGTAAATTTACAGGACCTCACAAACCTAAAGTTACATTTTTAGGAAAAGTCAGTGAAAGGAAGTATGTGTTTGTGTTTGCAATATAAAGAATAAAATCCATTTTATCCAAGTTACAGCATTCTAAGTTTAAGGATAGTTAAATATTTTGAAAATAGAAAAGCTACAACACAAGATTTTTACTAGGAAACAAGCATTTTATCTCTTGAATAAAGGTAATGACAATCTGCCCTTAATATTTTTTATTAATACTGGTTTACATTGTTTCCATTAGAGAAGCCTCAGAGACCCCCTCGGGCACCGTAGACCACCTGCTCCTCCCTTCTTTGTTCTTGTCTCTCCCTTTCTGGTTGCCCCCATTCCAGAGTCAGGTTTCAAATGTTAGTTTTTTCATTTGTTTTTTTCTGACCCTTTTACTTTTATATTTTCCACTGATAAGTAACACTATCCTGTTTTTGCTTTCTCCTTGAGGCTGATTTTTGCTTCATGTTATCCCTTCCAGCTCCACCCGTGCCTTTTAATATGTGGTATATTAATGATAGCTGTTTTAAGCGGACTAATATATTCCCACTGCTGTTACCCTGAGGGCCTGTGTGTTGTGAGAGACTCTCCCTCTTATGCTGGTGGGAACAGGCACTATCCCTGGGCCTGTGCGCTCCAGGAATTGTTCAGGCTATTTCCACCGATGTCAAAACTGCTTCCAGGCAACAAACTAGGCAATCATAGAACTCCTCTTGTGTATTTCCCTTCCAGCAGGAATCAGCCCTGCAAACAAAGACTGTTGTTAAGCAGTGTTTGAAATAATTTTCATATATTGTTCGGTTTTTCTGGTTGTTTAAGGAAGGGGGTGGGAGGCAAATCCCTACCTATTCATGGCCAGAAGTGAAAGCACAGTGCTTGCTTGTTTTTAAAGTAATTTTATAGAGCTATAAGAAAACTGAATGATTTCAAGTGTTGCAAGTCAAGCAAATACCTTGATTCGTCTTTCTAAGTAAAGCATCTTTCACTTAGCACGTCAGCCATAGAAACCTGAGAGGACTTTTTCTATGCTCTGCATACTGTTGCCTGTTTCTGTTACCTCAAAATACTTTCAGGCCACAACTCTTAAAAATCACATGTGCTACACAGTGTAAAATTTTCTTGAGCCTGTAGTTTATCTTCAGTTCATGTCATGTCAGATAGGTAATCCCCAAATCCTTGGCCTTTTTAAATACTCTAATGACAAAGTTAATCTTTCCTGTTTTAGCACTTACCAAAGATTTTCAAGCTTTTCTATCCTGTTTGACTCCAACTATCTTCTGTTCATTTATTTTCTTGCACCCTGAAAATGTAGAGAATAAACTTTAATCTTTATTCAGACTCCTTAGAGACAACTGAGAGGAATGACACTTTTTTTTCTGTTCTGTAGTTAGTATATGACTAGTCAGATTCTTTTTCATCAATGAATTTTTTGTTTTTAATCTATATAGTACTGTATAAATATTTTAGAAGCCATTTGAGACAGATCTCTAATAATAAGCCCAAGAACTATTCATAGAAATGATCAAAATCATGTGATGATTTATCTGAAATGTTCTACAGCTAGCTGCTGTTATTTTATGAATGAATAGTGGAATAATCATGGAATTTATGGTAAGATCTGGAGTTAAATTCATTTGCCATTGTCAGGATCCCTAGTAAGTTCCAGCAAACACCTGGAGTCATGCAGAGACCATAGGCCACGCTGGTACTCTGGACAGGGTCAGGAAAGAGCATGGTGGCTAGGCACCTTCAAGAATTTCTCTTAAATGTAAACAGTTCTCAGTGCAGTGCCAACAGCTGCACAGGTGAAGCGCATAAGACATCTGGCAGCTGGGGGAACCACGCAGGCTCAGGCACCCCCATGCTCCACAAGAACCAGTGTCTTAGAATAACTCATGTGCAGTGATTCCACAAGGAAATACCAATACAAGAGTCACTGCATCCAGGAGAACCCAAACCAGTAACGAAGCATTTCAGTTCATACAAAGTCCTCCTAGCCTAGATGATTCCATCAGTCAGGTGGCATTTTGACCGCAAGCAGCATGCCTGATACATAGCTGACACCCATCTTTAGTGAGAGGGAAACTGCTAGAAGTTAACACAAGGTCAGTTCTCCTACAAAGAGAACATGAATGGTATCAACACTTCCCGTGGGGCCACTTGCTAGTGTTTAAGGAACTCCAGGCAAAAAAGTGTTTAATGATGAGATCTCCTTGGCTTTCTTCATTCAACAAATATTTAGTGCACCGGTGTCAATCACTAGTATAGGCTTTCAGGGAAGAGTAATGACAAACACCTGAAAGCCTTGTCCTGTTCTTGTGGAGCCTGCATTTCACTTGGGAAATCAAACAATACATAAATGTAAGGTTTGAGGAATAAAATGAACTGAGATGATATCTATAAAATGCTCAGCATAGTGCCTAGCACTGATGTCACGACTCACCAGTATTTGTTAAGACTCTGTTCAAACACAGCTCCTCAGGTTAGGAATCCTGCAGAACCCGTCTCAGCTTCAAGTTAGGTGTCCCATATGGATGGGCTCCTTTGTAGCACTCTGTTCCAATTCTCCTTCATTCAGCTGCTGCTTTCACTTAGTCAGAACTTCGTGACTTGTATAACAGGAATGGGGTACCTGTGGCTATACAGAGTAATGATGACTGGAAATGTCTCATGAGTAACTAAAAATCATAGAAGCTGAAGTGATATTTGACCAGTATTATATGACTATGCGTCTTACAATTTTTTATGTAAAGTGCTTTATTTTGTATAACTTTAGTGATCATTGTTTTGTCACATTAGATTTTTATGCCTAGTACCTGTCACACACATATTCTCCCTGTCCTCTCTGCCAGTGACCTCAAAGTCTATGTACTCCTTTGATCACTGGTGATATCGTTAGGGTGTTCTATATTTAAAATGTTTAGATTTGCCTCTGATTTAATTCACTTGTATTTTCACATTTTTAAACTAATGTAGGAAGAGTATATGATTTTTTTAGTATTGTGTTTACATATGAAGCTGTTGTGTTAATTTTATCCATTATCATTTGCCTTTTATTGTCTGTGCTTTCAACAGTTAAAAAATGATATGGTATAAAGAAAATACAATTAATTGCATCACCACGTCTAATCTAAAGGTACCTCAGACCCCCTCCACTTTACCCCATAGTGCCATAAAAGTATTACTATGTTTTCTGTGAACCACTGTATGAAAACAGTTCTATAATAAACTGTTAGCTTCTGTGAGGACAGAGATGGCATCTTTCATTTCTGCATCCTCAAGAAACCTGTTGTCAGAAAAGTCATGACATATTTTTTCTGTTTTTCAAGCAAAAATTTGCCTTGACTCTGACAACCCAATATGACAGCAGCCAGCAGAGAAAAGTCCTATACTGCATATCTCTATTTTATACACATTTATTTGTGGAATGAATTACTCTAATAGTGATACAAGGCAGGAGAGAATTACGAATAGAATTATAGGGAATTAAAAGGATTCGTATTTGTTGAACTCCATCTACATGGTGGGAGCTATACTGTGTCAGGTGCTTTAAATGTATTGTTTATATCTAAATACAATCACCCTATTCATACCTGTAGCAAAGCTGAATACACCAAAGAAATTGCACTCATTTTGAGTGCCACCACCAAGTTGGCATGCATGAGAGACAAAAAGTGGCCCAATCATCTGGAAACTTTTGGAATGTGAGGTCAGTTTAGAACTATGATCAGTATTTACTTCTTAGATATAGGGAATCAAAACAATAACTGAAGTCACCTTTGTTGTTAAGATGCCACTTACCTAGAGAAATTTTATACAAGATGTGGTGAACATGCTTGCTTCTTAAGATTACCTGTTGAAAATGAAATATTTCCTTTGATCATAGTTCTTTACTTCATACCCCAACTCTAGATAACAAAACTCTTAGAAGAATTAAAAGAAGCCAAAGAAAGCCATACACCAGAGATGAAACATTTCATGGGGTTAGAAAAGAAAATTAAACAGATGGAAATGAGACATGAGCAAAGAGAGCAGGAACTTCAACAGGTAAAGTACTAAATCATGCTTATATATTTCTTCACTTTTAAGTACCCCTTACTTAAATAGTTTTGTCATTCCTAGCAAAATACGATGGATATTTCCATCGTATTTTGATTTTGCTATAAGTAAGTCTATAACTTTAGAGAGAAAATAAGACTTTAAACCTCAAATACCTGAAGATTGATTTACCTTATATCTGGAGATATTGAGAAACTATATTGTGTTGTTAATTCATGGGTACCTAAAAAGCTATATATTTCACCCCGGGAGAACAGTTTAGAGATCAAGTTTCATATTTAAGTCTTTTCAATAAATGTTTACAAGAAATAAGTGCGTACTAAAACGATCGTTTAAATATTACATGACTAGCACTGGTAATACTGAAATTACCATACTTACTTACAGAGAAATAAAAATGGCAGAAGGCTGTGATGTATAGATACTTAACTTTGCTTGACCAGTCTATTAGTCTGCTTGAATCTGCCACAATAAAATATAGACTGACTTAAAGACAGAAATGCATTTTCTCACAGTTCTGGAGGTTAGAAGTCTAAGGTAGGGTTCCCGCTAATTCATCTTCTGGTAAGAACTCTTTCCCAGCTTACAGGTGGCCTTTTCTCTGTGTGTGTACTGTGGGGTGGGGAAGAGGCATCACAGAGAGGAAGACTGAGGCCGGGCCTGCTGTCTCTTCTTATAAGGACACCAGTGTAGTCTCATCAGGATTCTATCCTTATGACCCCATTTAACCTTAATAAGTTCCCTAGCTCAAATGCAACCACGTTGCGGGTTAGAGCATATAAATATACATACATATACACAAATACATACATACTTTACTTTCTTTTTGAAAACAAACTACCACAGACTTACAAAGCTTTATGGTTGACCTGACTCCCACAGAGAAATTCGAGCTCTGTTTAATCATATCAGGGTTCTAGCTCTTTATCTAAGAAGTTTGAAATGGAGAACAAAAAGATTGATATAGTTGATTTCTTATTCCTAATCTTAAACAATTTTTATCTGAACTTTAAAAAGTTACAGATCACAAAAACATCAGCCAAAATCAAGCAGCTATAGCACAGAACACTCCCATATATATTACTTAATATGCCTGTTCCAGAAAATGGTTGTAAGTTGTTAGTAAATGTTAAATATTTGCTTCTTTGCTTGTTTTTTGTTAAGATTTTTCTTTCTGCATACAAGAACTGGGGTGCAGGCCAGAGGTATAGGGGTATGAGAGGATTCACCAGAGAGTGTGGGGAGCAGAACAGGTGGATCTACTGAAATAAACTGCTGAAGGGAGCAGCGGGTGAGACAGGAGAAGTCTGCTGCACCATGTGGGTTAGCTCCCTGGCCAGGGATTGAATTGTGCTGCAGTGGCTGGAGATAGCGTGATAGCACTAAGACTTTAACCCCTATGCCACCAGGGAGGCCCTGCTTACTTATTATAGGCACATGCTGTATTACAACCTTATGACAAATTATTTTATGTATGTAATTTACCAATTATATTCATTTATATTTATTAAAAAAACCTGTATATATGTTATTTAAATACAGTTTATAAAATCTGCTTTATTTACTTAAGCAAATATGTAGTAGGACATTTAGGACATCCTTGGTTTACAAAGAAAGCAATGGTTTCAGTTTAATACACAACATGTAAAGTGCCAGATTAGGACAGCATCAAGATGGAAACTGATTGTTCCCAGTTTCAGTCACTCTCACAAGAAGACCAACTAGCAGGTATGCAACCACATATCTTATGAGACATTAATAGCCAAAATATCTAAGAAACACACAACTCAGCAGTAAAACTAATCCAATTGAAAAATGGGAAAGGGGGCCTCCCTGGTGGCGCAACAGGTTAAGCTCAGTGCTATGAAGCTGTTGGCAGCTGCAGCATGAGTTCAATGCCACTG
>PVIJ01005280.1:39829-75599 GCA_004024925.1 Scalopus aquaticus
AAAAAGACAAACACATGCAATTCGCAGCAACATGGATGGACCTAGAGGGGATCATGATCAGTGAAATAAGCCAGAAAGAAAGAGAAAAATATCGAATGGTTTCACTTATAACAGGAATATAGGGGAGCCAAATAAGAAAGCAACATTCAGCAGGGAAGGAGGGGAGGGGGAGGGCTCAAGAGGGGGGAAGAGGGGAGCATTATGGTGATGGTTCCACGGGTGAACAGGTGGTGGCTAACTTATGGGGAACACACAATAATGTAAAAGATACGAATAACAAAAATAAATAAATATTACATTTAAAAAAAAGGGGGGGGGAACATTTTCCTTTTTCCTACCCATAACTACTAAGGGTACTAAATAGGTATGTCAGAGATCTGCAAATACATGTAAGAGGCACTCTTGCAAAGAATACAAGATATTTCATAGTTACTTGGCTGTTACCCTGTTTTGAACAATACCTTAGAGATAAAAGGTGGGAAGAGTGAAGTTTGAAAGTTTTCCAATTCTTTCAAGTTACTGGTTATTCTATTTTAGTTCTTGAACCCAGCCTTTCCTTTAGTTTCCATGGAAGAGTTTACATAAATTACATGCATTCCTTCTCAGGACTGATGGGCGCTGGGGAGGATGGGAAGGGCACTATGCCCAACAGGACTCTGCATGCACCAACACAGGCTGCATGTACACACTATGTCTAATGATCTGTTTTCTTTCAAAGTCTTGTTTTGAACTGAGATTCCTGCCCTGATGATGCCCAAAAGAGTGCCAGACATTGACACTGTCAGATGTACCCTGGTCAAGATAACCGGGAGACTGGTAAGTTCTGGGGGTGGAACATGACGAATGCCAGAAACACCAGCGGTGATGGGCTGTTTGCTTATGACTGTCTAACTCATTATAATAAGGCCAGCTCGAGATGAGATGGTAATAAGGCCTCTTCCTCGTTCATAACACAGTGGCGTTAAACCCACCGTTCTCAGCTCAGTGGCCAGTGATCTGAAAATTAAAGCACTTATAGATGCAATTCCTGTCTGCTTATTGGCCTTGGCAGTGACAGGCAGCAGAATCTAGGGCTGTTCCGCACACAGTACCTGTTAACTTGATGAGGGATTAGGTCCTAGTCCTAAATAACCTATTTCCTCCCCTCTTGTCTAAACTAGAGTAGGTCCATTTTTCTCTCTTCCAGTTTGCTGGAAACTTCAATCACAACCACTTCAAAAGCACAAATAGGAGGAAACATTCTTCCCACATACATACTTTAAAGGATTGTTGTAAGTTTGCTGGGGGCTAGCCTTATCAGAGGGGAAATCTATAGGAATGAGGCATCGAGTTTCATTAGTAGAATAAAATGTGTTGTTAGTAAATTCAGGACCAAGACAAATGGACTAGACTGGAGAAGCAGACAAGAACAGAGGGCAGCTGTACCAAGGCTGCGTCCTGGGAGCCCAAAAGTGAAGAGGCAGGAGCACAGCAGAGCCTGAGCTGGTGGGGCAGGTCTAACCTGCCCTGTATGTTCCCCTCCCGGGTGCTCTGCCAAGGGAGCCGACCTTAGCGTATTACACAGCGAGAAAGTCCTGATGCAGCGGACAGACAGAACCGTACAGGGCCCGTGTAACTCTTTGCAGAAAGTCTGGAAAGGATTTTGGGGAAAGTCTACAGGCAAAAGTGAAGTCATCAGGGAAAAAGCAAAAGGGTTAACCATAGCCTGTTTATTGAGTAAAATTGAAGTGAAAGAAGCACCTTGTGTATTTTTTCCCTTCCCACAAGCTCTAGTAGTTTTAGTGTAAATAATCACACATTTGCTTGCCCAAGCAAGTTATCATGACTTTGAACAAGGAGCCCTGATGAGGACAAGCTGTGCCCACTCTCCTGGCTTGGGGGACGGCGCGCTCTAACAGCTTAGTACGTGCAGCACCATCTCCTGCCTTGCCTGCCTTCCAACAAGGCTCTCCTCCTGCCACTCCACAGAGTTCCTATCTCCAGTCCCACTCCAGATACAACTCCCACTACCAGCAGGACAAACGGTAACATTGGATCTACATCTCCACCCTCCTCTTTCCTCTCCTGAAAGCCAGCCCGTTTCCAATCTCTGCCACAATTATCCCTGTCCTCATAGAATTCAAAGTTTCAAACTGAAGAGGTACAGGCCTGGGAGCCCAGGAATGACCCCGTTGGTGAGGTCTCACCTTCGCACTTCAGAATGCCAGACGCTAATCAGAAGCAGAGAGGAAAACTTGACTTACACAGGGCATGAGGAAAAGGAAACATGACCAGATGCCTTTTGTCCTACCTCAGACAACGTCCCCTCAGCAGAGGCTGGTGCAAGGAGTGGCCACAACAAGACGCCGCCACAAGACGCCGCCACAAGACGCCGCCACAAGACGCCGCCACAAGACGCCGCCACAAGACGCCGCCACAAGACGCCGCCACAAGACGCCGCCACAAGACGCCGCCACAAGACGCCGCCACAAGACACCGCAGAAAAAGCCCCCAGCTGCAAGCAGGAGCTTGCTGAAAAAGTCCCAAACTCAACCCACCTGTTCTGTATTTTCCACCCTGAAACCAGCTGCCCGCCCCCCTAGGATCCGACATTCTCTGGTCAGTCCTAGACAGTCAGGCACTCTCCACTGTCTATCTGTTCCTACTGATAGTCAATTACCAGACCCCCTGCTCCAATAACCACAGACATGGCTTAAATAAGAAAATTATTTCTCACAGTCAAGAGCCAGGATGTCCAAGATCAAGGAGCCTGGGTGAAAGCTTGCTTCCTATCTGTCTTCCACGCTCAGCTTTCATGGTGGAAAGCAGAGGGAAGCCAGCCCCATGATTCTCTCATTGAGGCATTAATCCCATGTGGAGGCCTCGTTACCAAAGACCCCATCTGGATGCCATGACAGAGGCCTGCGGTTTCAACATAGGAATTTGGGGTGAACAGTAAGCCCATAACATCAACGAACTCCCCAACATGGAACCATCAAAGGCCTAACCAATTTCTTCAAAACAATGTCTCTACCTGTACCTTTCCACGCTCAAAGCCACTACCACTAAGCCCTGCCGCCATTTTAGACCAACTTTTCTGGCAGAGGTTTGATCTCTGCCCCAATGTACTCCTGATTCCAATAAGTCTGCAAAACAGCATTACTAGGTGGTTCTTCCTAAAATCTGCCTGAGGGCTACCACCATCCCACTTCATCCTGTTGTTTTAAGGTTTAAATATCAGAATCCTTACCTCAGCGGCTAAGGCACTATTCAGTCTGACCCATCTTCCCTTCCATACAATATTCCAGACCTCTACTCTCACAGAAATCCTCCCCACATTAGTTTCCTGTTGTTGCTATAACAAATCACCACAAACAAGGGCTTTAAACGGCACAAATACATCAACTCACAGTTTTGCAGGTTGGTGATCCAACGCACGTCTCAGTGGCTAAAATCAAGGTTTCAGCAATGTTGTATTCTTTCCAGAAACTCTATGAGAACATGTCTCCATGCTTTTCTGTGTCTAGAGAGCACCCACCTTCCTTGGCGTGGGCCCGGGCCCCAGCTTGCCAGGCAGCAAACGGAACTCTCTCTGAGCTTATGTATGTGCTCCCGTCTCTCTCTGCTCTAAACACGGCTGGGAAAGGCTCTGCAAGTTTAAGAGCCCACGTGATTAGACTAGGCCCACCTGGGCAACCCAGCTTCCTCTTCCAGTCTGCGAATCTCAAAGTCCTTTTTGCCACTTACAATCACATTTTCACAGGTGGCTACTTTGGTGGAAAGGGAGAGAATATTCTGCTTCATTCCCCTCATTCAATTCAGTCTACTAATCTTCTGACGACGCCATCTCTGCTACCCTTTCACATATGTCCTCCTCTCTTCCCATCTGTCATCTCATGACCACCACTTACACACTTACTAACCACGTTTTCATGATCACCTTCTCTGAATGGTAGATAGAGACATCTAATCTCTGACTGTGGTTCTCATTATACAAACACACACTCACATACAACACACATTCACAGAACTCCTGCCCGTCTACTTGCCTTCCACTTTCTAGAGGAGATGGGTGATGATGATGACAACAATGATGACACTCACAATGGGACAGGAGTTTCAGGTACCCTCAAGTTCCCCAATCATTGCAAAGCTACCCCAGAAATGGGCTAAAAGGTGAATAACTATGTAGTGGGCTCTACTAATAGTTGATCATTTTTTAACTTTTTATCATTATATTTAAGACTCTGCTTTAGGACAAAGATTTGGGAGTTTTCCGATCTTAAAATTATTTGTCAGTTGACCTTTTAAACACATGAAGCTCTAGTAAAGGTTGGCATTGTGCTGCAAATAAACAAGATTTATATCATCTCACAGGATGTAATGAATGTGGAAAGACTCAGCAAGAAAAAACAAAAAAATTTCATAAACGTCTTAAACCTCAACTTGCTTGCAGGAGAAGCTGTTCCCCAAGGTGAGCATCATATAAACTTGATGCCTTAGTGCAGGGAGAGGCAGATTTCCCTAGTCATACAGTTAGGCTGCTAATTTTTTAAATGCTGGAACAATTTCCTCATTGTATTTGTTCCTACAAACGATGGAATAGTTTAGCCTCTACAAAAAAAAAAAACTGGCTAAAAATATTCCCAGCTTACTTATCCCCTATAAGAAAGATATAATTACACACAAAAACTCTTCTAGAGAATGTCACTTTTAGAAGACAGAGCATACGTGCAGCTCCCCCAGTGGAGGCCAGGGTGGGGCAGGAGCAGGCAGGGGAAATACAGGTGGCTTGAGTTGAGATACACCAGTAAGCAAAGATAGCATTGACATAATTAAGGAAATGATGTTCTCCCAAGAGTTCGGTGATGAGGGTTTAGGTGAAGAAGAACGTTTTAAGACACAGCTGCATATAATTATAATTACAAGTCCATTGTAGTGGGCTCTGATATTTGGAAAATAATTATCCATGATTCTTTGAAATTGCAGCAGTAGCAATAGAAATAATAAAGATGGAGTGATCTTAGAGATAACAAGCAATAGAATAAACAGCTCTACATCTGCTGGATTCCTCACAGCATGCCAGGAAATGAGCTAGATGTCTTCTGCAGTTTTCTCTCTCAATGCAGGACACACACCTGCAGTGCATAAAACAAATGTTTTGTTTTTCAGAAGAGAGAACAAGTCAAGATTCCTTAAGAACTTTATGGCAGGGGAGATCAGCAAAGTATATAGTCAAATATAAACTGATGAGTGTGAGATGTGAGAACTGTGAACTGAGATGGAGCACAGAAGAAAGACATTTCTATCACCTGGGCTCTGACGAGAATTTTTTTAAAATCTGGACACCAATCTTAAGAAATGGATAGAATTTCGGCAGAACAGGTCTAAGGAAGGAAATTTAAAATTGTCCTAGAACAATGAGAAAATAACACAAAGCTAACCAAGGAGAATAGAGGATATAGACTCAGTACCCTCAGCTTGTGAACTGATGTCCCAGAGCCCAGAGGGAAGGGGTTAATCTGCACAGTGAAGGGGTCCCACCAGCCACTCAGAAAAAAAGGGTTCATACCGGATACAGAGACTCTTGCTGTTTTGAGACCCTCTGCATAAAGTTGTTGGAAGGGGCTGCCTGACAGTGAAGGGAGCCTCAAAGAATACCAACACCTACACAAAAAGGAATGAGGAACCTGGTGTTGCCAAGGCCTTTAGTATTAAATAATCTCCCTCAAAAAGTTTAAGCTACAAGCCTATGCTTCATGTGGACATGGAATCCAAATTTATACTACACTTGCAATGCAGAAATGCCCAACCTAGTAAAAAACATCTGATAATTCCAAATTGATCAAATCACTTGGTAAGGATAAGCAACATAAAATTGTTCTCTAGGGTAGTTTACTAACCTAAGGAATTTGAGAAAATCATAGAGAAAAATAAAATAATACTTGCTGAAAAGAAACTCACAACTCTACACACACACACACACACACACACACACACACACACACACACACACACACACCCTTGAAAACAGTAGGAAGTAATTGACCATGAGTAAAAAGTAGCAAACCCCCTAACCCCAGTATTGGTATACAAGAACCTAAAATTATAAAAACAAATCCAAAAGAGAGCCATAAAGTAAGTATAGTTGAGACATTAAAAATTGAAGTAAATCATAGAAAATATAATGAAAAGTCAGGACACTATGAAAAAAGTACAGATTGATTTTTAAAGACCTAACAGATTTTGAAGAAACAATTGACATAACATTATATATAATGATTAACATATAAAATTCAACAGCTGGTTTAAACAACAGACTTTAACTTTCAAAATCTAGTATACTTATTAAGCTGCAATAATAATCACTAAAACACATTTTTTAAAAAAGAATAAAACAAGGAGGTGAGATGGAGCATATAGAATAGGCAGTCACTATTTTAAGTGCTTGATACATTTGATCACTTACGTTCACAAACTTTGAGGTGAACATTATCCCTTTTTGTATATGAGGAAACTGAGCCTCAAAGAGATTAGGAATCCTGGCTAAGATTGCACAGTTAGCAGGTTATGGAACCAGACCCACATAGGCTGTCTGCTCTAGGTTTCCTCTTTCCTTCTTTATAGCCTATGGAGTTATGGCCAAGAGCATGGGATGCACAAAGGAAAGAGAAATTACAAAATAATATGCTAGGAATAAAACATGGTGATTACTCACAATATACTGAGATGGAAAAAACTCATAGTGTTAAAAGACAGATTTACAGATTTCATTTGTTGACCTGAAACAAAGCAAAATTAATCTTAGATTGACAGTTTGAAAGAATAAAGTGGTTGCAAGTTAAAGATAGAAAAAAATAAAGACCAGATAAATCCTAACAAACAGAAAGGGCATCTTTCAAACCTTCACAGAAAACCCAGCTTGTTCAACCATATACTAGCTCTGTGCGTCAGTGAAACGCTGAATCTCCCAGAGCCTCCATTCTCTCACCTGTAAAACAGAGATAAGAAACAGTCCCTCCTCCTTCCATCCAATTCTTATTGACTGCCTACTACCTGCCAGGCACTCGTGAAGACCAGGTGCCAGGCTTGCCACTTGAATAAAATAAAGATTCCTGCCCTTGCAAAGCTTACATGCCAGTAAAAGGAACAGACTCAGCATGATAGAAGTGTGTGTGGGGTGGGCTGGGTGGGCCCCCCACCCCGTGCTGCGCGATGGGGAGGGAGAGGGCGCGGGGCGGAGATGAGATCACAGTTTCTGGTTTGGAATTGGACGGCCTGAGGTTGGTCTCACTAAGAACACTGAGGAGGAGGTGTTCATTCGCTAGGGATCCTGCAGCAAAGCACCACAACCGGTGGCTTAAAGACCAGAAATGCATCATCTCGCAGTCTAGAGGCCAGACGTCTGAAAGCTGGGCACCCGCAGCGCTGGCTCCGGCTAAGGGCTGCGAGGGACAGTCTTTTCCCAGGTCCTCCCTTTGGCTGGGAGGTGGTTGTCTTCTCTCTACATCTCTCCACATTTTCTTCCTTCTAAGCATGTCTTTGTGTCCATCTTTCCCCTTTTCTAAGGACACAAGACATATTGGGGTAGGCCGCTTCCTAAGGACTTCATTTAACTTATTACATCTGCAACAACCCTATTTCAAATCAGGTCACACTTGGAGGTATCGAGGTGAGGACTTCAACATATGAACTGGGGAGGGACACACTTTTGCCCTAACAGGGAACCTTTGGGGAAGACTTGGAAGAGGTGAGTGGGCTGTATAGCTATCTGGGGGATGAATATTCCAGGAGGGACTGGCTGGGGCAAGGACCCTAAAATGGGTGCATGTCTGGTGTTTCCAAGGACAGCAGGGGACCAGTGTTTCTGGAGCTGAGTGAACCAGAGCAGTGCGTGAAATCTGCTCATGGGGGCAGAAGGTGGAAATCCCCCAAGGCATCTGACTCTGGCTCCTCTCATGAGTGAAACGGGGCGCCTATGCAGGATTTGGGGCAGGGAAACCACCTCACAATTTATAAACAAACAGACGCCCTAAGCAGCCTCAGGGCAGCGTCTGGGCTAAGTTAATTCTATAACCCTACTATGAAAAGAGAGCATTTAAATATTATGTGTGTGTGCACGTGCATGGGCATGCAACACACACACACACACACACACACACACACACACACACACACACGGCCCTACCCAGAAGTTATCCAGTGTCTCATTTCTAGTGGCTGTGGCTGTTGGCCACTAGTGGTCCCTTCCCTAAAACGTCAATGGTCAATGGAGAAGCCACCACAGCTTGGCTGGCTTGGGGCTATAAAAGGCCATGGCCCGTCTCAAGAAGAAATAACCCGCACCTGCCTCTTGTGTAGTGGAATGAATTCAATGGCATATTGAGAGTGTGACACCAGCAGCACTGCCAACTTCAACTTGAACAGACAGAGAGGACAAGGCGGAAGAAGGCTGTCCCTAACAGAATGCTATAGGCAGGAAACAGGCTGGGAAACAGGCTATCCTTCAAAGCAAAGGAAGTGTTATTCTAAGGGCAGAGCAGCAATTGTAAGTCCCAGTGGATTATTTCCAAGCCTTACAACCTAATGGAATTAACCCAGGTGAATTTTTTAATTGTAGACTAGTGAGTCCTTTCCTTTCAGCTTCTTCCTCTGTGAACAGGGATGTCTATATGGTTAGTTGTTGCAACTAGGAAAAAAATCTTTTTTTCTGGTTTCATAGGTTCACAGAGAATTTTTAACCAAAATGGATTCTACCCAGGGGCTCATCCATATCTGACTTAGTCAATTAAGATGATAATATTTGGGGGTTTTGAGCTGAAAAGACTAAGCCCACATATTGGACTCAAGCTGATGCTGTAATAAGACGTTAGAGGATGTCAAGACAAGCTCACTATATTTTGGATGTGAGACAGACATGAATCTTTGGGACTTAAGGAAAGACTGTGGTACGTAAATGGCCCCCAAATATGTCCATATCCCACTCCCAGAGCTTGTGGGTGTCCTTACATGGCAAAAGGGACTGTGTATATGTGATTAAGGATCTTAAGATGGGAGGTGATGGTGGGCAACCCAATATAATCAGGTTCAAATAAAAGGACCCAGAAGGGTCAGAGACAGCATTGTGAGGAAATAGATTTCTTTCCCGGAGCCTCCAGATGGAATTGGATTTTACCCACTGACACGGATTTTGGACTTCTGTACTTTAGAAGTATGATCTATTTGCATTGCTCTAAGTGACTAAGCTGCTCCATTCCTGGTATTCTGTCACAGCGACAGGAAATGAATTCAAGGACCTATGTGAACACGAAGAGCATTCCTGCTGGGCTGCAATGAAGCTCTTAGTCTCAGACTCCATGTCTTGTGTCCTCTGTCCACGAAACTGTGCCAGGCAAACTTCCTAGTCTGTAAGGATAAAATCTCAGACCATTCACAGTTCTTGATGCTTAGTTCCTAAGAATGGTGGTAGGGTCACAGATACTTAACCAATTTGAGCCTATTCCCCTAAATCAAACAGTGAGAACCAATGTCACCTCAATATACATACACACACATCCTTCAGCCTCTGACTAATCTTCTAAATTGGATACCACTAAAATAGCTTTCAGTTTGAATAGTCAATGGTTTAATAATTTGCTGAGTGAATTAGAATATTATTATTGTCTAGAATATTATTAGAATAGTATTAGTAGAATATTATTAAGTACCTAGAATAATATTATTCTAGAATAATATTCTCTCATATTAGAAGCTAATAACTCAGCATTCTTTTCTGTTCTTGCTCTCTTGCATGGAAATAGCAAGTATCTATTTGCAAAAATGTGTTAAAACAGCTTTAACTATAACAAATATTCCACACTTCATTCTACTATTCAGTGATAGTTTAAAATGTCAAAAGACATTACAGGGAAGGAATTTCTTTGGTGGACTAATTCCTAAATAAAACTGTTACCTTACTCAGACCACTGGGATCCTAGAAATGATAGCAGTCAGGAGGCTCTATAAACATGAAGCTGATTTTAAAGGATGAAAAAATTGAATGTAGCATAACAAAGAACCAGAGAAAATTCTTGTGCAATCAAATGCATTTATTTTTTTAGCATAAGCAAGACAAGTAGTAGACAGGTGATGAACAAATTCACAATGAAAATGTGAGATTTTCACCCAGAGACTGGCGGCTGGCCAAGCATGCAACCAACCGCACGCCACGAAGACGCTGCCACCACCAGGGTGCGCACTTGATCCCTTTCTGGATGTAACTCTGTGCCGCTCCCACCCGTCCAGAATAACCTTTGGTGGGGTATTTACAATCCATTCATCATATCGGCCTGAAGCCACACACCAGCCAGATGACCATCACCTACACATGTGCTGAGGTGACAAGATGGAAGCAGCACTGCTCCATAGCCAATGGTACAGCTGTGTGAGCAGACCCAGATACGCTGACACAGAGACACACAGAGGGCATCTCCCTCACCCAGGTGACATCCTTCCCTATAGTCCTTGAGGAGAGGCATCTCGTGAATGTACCACAGATCGGCATTCATCCTGGAGGCAGGGGTAGAGGGGCTGGAAGTCTTGGGAAGACACAAATGCTGGCCACAGTGACTCTAAGGCGAGTCTCCTCACACCCCAGGAGATAACCAAGACCTGAGGAAAGTTGGACTCAGTTAAAGGGTGAGTGGAAGGTACAGTCATGGGGATTCCTACAAGAGACGGGGCAGTCCCTCAGTTTACACTACTTTACATACATCCCAGCCTTGCTTGGATGCAGAGTCATAAACAAAGTCTGGATAATCTAATCCAGACTCCTCACCCCACAGTTGAAAATGTAGCAGCCCAGAGAGGTAAAGCGAGTTGGTAAAGGCAGAGCATGGCAGTGGCAGGGTCAGACTGGAAGGTCGTATATCAAGCTCACTCAAGAACGGTGCCACTGAGTACCAGCCAAATCATTCACCCACATGGAAGAGGAGACAGATTTTTTTAATACTAAAAAATCCCAAGTGTGTTTAAAGGCATAAACATTCAGCTTCATCAGCAGTCTTCTCCAGGACTATCTTCTCTTTGTCTTTTGGTCTACCTGTCCCTCTTTCTTTCTGTCTCTCATACCCACTCACACAATTTTAGAGAATGGAGATTTCTTGGGATATAAAGATAAAATCCACATCTTCATGTTTCTCATGAACACGTTTCTCAGTCCAGGTCTTTGTGTGAGGCCTGGACAACTGGCTTATTTTCTAGAATAATAGGGGGTTCAGAAATCAGAAGATCATCCTCCCCAAAGGAGGAGTTCTGCTCCGTGTCTACGAAATTGGGGATGTCAAACTTCATGAGCCTGTTCAGTTCCTCCTCTGGCCGCCCACTGCTCCTGATGGCTTCCTGGAGGTGGACATCGCTGCTGAGGGCGGTGGTCTGGTGACAAGCCTTGGTCCTGTCCAAGTGTTCCACTTCATTGATGTAGCAGTGAAAGTGAGACCGGGACTCCTCATTGCCCTGGCGAGAAAACACCTTATCCGGGTCCAGGGGTCTTCCAAAGTCTGACACAAAACTATTCATTCGGAATCTCTTCTCTGAAGATTCTGCATTGCTGTAAAGAAAAGGCAAATAAGAGCTTGCTTACATTCCAGCTCATACACCTGCAGAATCCTGGTTTTTGGCATTTAGGGCAGTCCAGCGTATTCCCCCTGAGCATCTGTTGAGTGCAAGTCCCTACACGGAGCATACAGACAAGCATCAGAACTGAGAGACAAGGCTTCTGGGCACTTGAGACCCAAGGCAAAAATCTCAAGATGAGGGCACTGACCAATTTAAGGAGAGACACTTTGCTGTGGTGTAACCCGATACTCTGCAGCACACATGGGTATTTCTGCAGGAGACTCTTAGTCATTTGCATTAGAATTACTCATATTGCTTCTGAAAATGCATACCCCAGAATCTCTGGGGGTAGGGCCCAGAAATCTGTGTTTTCACAGAATCCCCAAGGGTTACTACTCATGTTCAAGTTCAGAACCTGAGACTACAATACTATTTTCCAGGTGAGTTTAATAGAAGTGAAAATACTGTCATATCCATTTATTTCACTCAGCTCTCCAAAATAATCAGTTCAGTCACTTAGGGCAAGAATGATTACACCCATTGCACAAATGCACATGCTAAAGAAAGGAGGCATCAGGTTGCCACTGAAGTCACACCTTAGTTAGTGACAGGAGTGGGAATTCAACCCAGGTTCCTAATTCCTGGTTTCAGCTTGGTGTAGGACAAATTAGCAATTCAATGGTAGTAAGTCTGAATGAATAAAATAACTCTCAATGAGTCCCACAAGAGCCTGAAAGAAAGAGCATGGGTCCACTGAATAACCTGCTATCCCATCTACCTTAACCACCATCCTTTCCAGATTTATAGAAAGTCGTTCTCAGTCAGGTAGTGATTTCTTAAAGACAAGAATCCAAACATAGTTTCAAATTCAGAACAGAACCTCACAAAATCTAGGCTGGAATCTGAGTTCAATGCCTGTGTAATTTCAGTCCTCCAGCCTCCTCCTCCTCCTGAGGATAAAGTATTGATGACCGAATGCTCACAGGGCAGGAGGAATGTGGGTTCAGTTTGCAGGTCTGGGAAATTTGATCACATCCCCTAAACTCCAGATGATGAAGAAGCAGCTGGATTTCAGAGGTCAATGACCAGTGCTTTGCATGCGGCCTGCTGCCAGGGTTTGAGGATTCCATCTCTTCTACCACCACCTCCTCTGTGACATCAGACAAGGAATTCCTCTCAGACACCTGAGTTTTTCCTCTCAGCAATAAGCCTGGTTAACCAACCTCACTGCCACTGAGCAAAAGTGATGTGAAGATCAATGATTTCCATGCAAGCACAACATCCGCTAGGTCAGGTATTCATATTTCAGAGAAAAATCACTTTAGAGAGTCTGACAGTTTCTGCTTCAGTGCAAATTTAAGTGGTCTGTCTTCCTGGAAAGTGATTTTCTTTCCCTAGCTGTCACTTTACTCACATTTAAAAAATGTCTGCCTACCAGGAAGGGAGGGTAGGAAGAGGTGGAAGCAGAGTCCTCGCCTACCAATGGTCCTGACTGACACCCCCCCCCCCCGCCAATATTGTCTCTCTCTGTGCCTTTGCTATGTTCTTCCTTCTATATCAGAGGCCCTTCCACACCTCTGTCAAAATCAAGTATTTTCTTCACTGTCCCAACTCAAGTGTTCCTGTCTCCATGGAGATTCTGAGATCTCTCAAGGGAAGGAATCTGCCCCTCCTCTGAGCTCCTGTGCTGACTGAGATTCTATTAGAGCATGCTCCCTTCTGGCCTCATGTCAGGCTTCTCTGTGTGCAGTCTTTTCTCTCCTATGTACATCTGTGCTGTCTTCAGTCATCTTTGCAGTTCTCAAAGGGCCCTGCGGTCACCACACTCTGGCGAGAGCACTGCACGGCTGTGTCCGCAGCTGGGACGGGCTCCTGATTCCTGTGAGAGGCACCATTACTTGCAGTGTACAGTGAAGTGCTCCCTCCTCGGTGACCCAAAGCACAAATCAGATCTGGCAGACAGATTCTTCCCACATTCACCTGGAGAGAGAAAACACCTGGAATCTTGTGGGACGTTCCCCTAAAAGTTCTGCAGATTTAGGTTGAACTTTTACAAGTGAAGTACCAGCTGCTGTGCTAAAAACCTGTCGCTGAGAGTCCAGCCCCCAACCGTCCTCAGGTTTGCCCCAGTCGTGAAAAGCCCGTGGGTACCTGGTGTTACAGCTGTCATTTCCAGGGAGCTTTTAAAAATGTGTAAGCTAAAGAAAGATCCAAAAACAGTAAAAGTGCTATGACAAGCAACCAGTGAGGAAATAATAACCCCTAACAAGAACAGAGTAATATAGCCTGTGCTGAGAGCTTTGCCCATGTAACAAACCTTAACAGAGGAACCAGCCAACCCCTTCTGTCTGGTGGCAGTGCCGTCTGGCTGCTTTAGTTGCATCATTGACTGAGCAGTGAGATGTCTGCTTCTCTGGGCAAGGAAGATTCTGCTACCTTGGAGCTGCCTTCAGAAATGTCAGGGTAAGCTGCAGCTGTGCACTCAGTAAATATTTCCTTTAGTGGGGAATTAAAATTAACTTCTGAACAAAGGTATATAAATTGAATTATGTACATTATACAGCAGATTTTCTACCTGTTGATAGTCACGGTACTTCAGATCGGCAGGACGTCCTCGGGGAGCACTCGCTCCGCATGCAGTTCTGGGCCTTGTTATCATAGCGAGCTGGAACACTGTCTTTTCCTGCCATCAGTTTTTGGTTGCACTGTCCCCATTCTTTCGTCAGTGCTATAGTCAGGTAAATTGCAATTTGAAGTAAAATGTAGTTCCCATTTATATAAGATCATGAGCAATATTGCACTCAGTCCTAAAGGAAGAATATCTGCTCCTAGACAAGGTGCACTTAGCCAAGACTACAAAAGGAAAGTATCTGAGGTATATGATGTCTGGAGTTGGTTAATTTTTTTAAGAACTCGAAAATATTCAACATAAAATGTGATCCAAGTCTTTTCCATTATGTTCTTTCTGGCAGATTTATGCCAATGGGGCTATAATGCTTTAACAAGGCAACATGCAGAGTAAATGGTTCCTAAACTGCTGAGAAAGCAGGGAGAAATGATACTTTCATCTTCCTTGTCCATAAAGGATCCAGGTAAGAGACTTTTTTCCCCTAACACAAAAGCAAATATTCAATGGGAAAAACAATCCCCATTAAAGCTGCTTCCTGGGCCTAAAAGCTTTTAAGAAAGGTGATGTTAGCTTATCATAGTCTCTCTCTCCCTTTGCAGTATTTTCCACTAGCACTGGCCAATATCTGGTTCTCTTTCCCTTTGGGGAATATAGAGTATCCTTCCCAGCATCGGTAGTCAGGTAGGTGTGAAAGGAAGGGATGTTCTCTTCTCAGCTGAATAACAGCAGGCAGTCGTGACATCTCCATCCTTTCTTGTTCCTGTCACAGAAGTCAGGAGACTGAGTACTGGAAAGAGTGCTACTACGCGTGGAGAAGCTTCTGTCCACCTCTCACCAACTCTTGGCAAACACACAGCTTAAACAAGAAACAAACCCATCTGTGGTATATGTTTCTGGTGGAGTCTTTAGGGTTTTCTTATCTCTAATACCATGGCATATACAGATAGTAACCAGTGTTGCTTCTCCCTTTCCAATTTGGATGCCTATTATTTCCCTTTCTTGCCTAATCGCCCTGGCTAGAATTACCAATATGATGCTAAATAAAGGTGGTGAGAGTGTGCATCTTTGCCTTATCCCTGATCTTAGAAGGAAAGTTTTCACCTTTTCACACTGAGTCTGCAGTATCACACTATATTAGCAGTGGTCCTGTCACATATGGCCTTTATTAAGTTAGCACTAAACTTACTATGTGTATTAGATAAATATGCCTATAGTTTTCCTTTCTTAAGGCATCGTTGCTAGTTTTGGTATCAGGATAATGCTACGTTCATAAAATGGAAGGTTCCTTACTCTTCTATTTTTGGAAGAGTTTGAGAAGGCTTAGTATTAATACTTAAATTCATATTTGATAGAATATTAATTGAATCTGTCTC
Source organism: Scalopus aquaticus (assembly GCA_004024925.1). Lineage (NCBI taxonomy): Eukaryota > Metazoa > Chordata > Mammalia > Eulipotyphla > Talpidae > Scalopus > Scalopus aquaticus. Next base: position 55,406 of record PVIJ01005280.1, read on the forward strand.
ATCCTGGACATCTGGGAGACTTTTGATTACTGACTCAATCTCCTTACTAGTAATTGGTCTGTTTAGATTTTCTGTTTGTTTCTGATTCAGTCTTGGTAGGTTGCGTATTTCCAGGAATTCAACCATTTCTCCATAGATGTCCAATTCATTGGCGTAAAGTTGTTCATAGTAGTCTCTATCATCCTTTATATTTCTGTGGTATGAGTCGTAACATCTCCTCTTTCATTTCATTTTATTTTATTTCATTTCATTTAATATATTTGAGTCCTCTCTCTTTTTCAGGAGGAAAGGGTGAGTTTATTTAACGGTTTGTCAACTTTATCTTTTCAAAGAACCAGCTCTTAGTTTAATGATCTTTGCTATTGTCTTTTTAATCTCTATTTCACTTATTCTCATGCTGACCTTTGTTGCTTCCTCCCTTCTACTATGGGTTTTCTTTTTCTTTTTCTATTTCCTAGAGTATAAAATTAGGTTGCTTATCTGAGAGCCTTCATGTTTCTTGGGATAGGCATTTATTGCTATGAACTTTCCTCTTAGAAATGTTTTTGCTTATCCCATAGATTTTGTTTATTATATTTCTACTTTTATTTGTGTCAAGGTATTTTTTATTTCCCTTCTGTCTCAGTATTTATTTTAAGACATCTTCAGGCTGGCTGTGACCCACGCTATCCACAGAATTCCTGGGTTCCAGTCACCAACCCCTTCAAATCTAGGGCGGTAACTCCTCTGCAGTATTGCTAGTCCTGGGGTCCTATACTATCCTGTGGGGTTGCCCTCCTCCCAGCCACACTTCTGAATTGTGCCAAATCAAAAGTTCTTCTGATTATGAAGCTATCCAGAGCCACTTCAGCATGAGTGAGTTCGATCCCCAGCCAGGGAGCTAACCCAGATGGCACAGCAGACCTCTCCTGTCTCACAAGCTGCTCCCCTCAGCAGTGTATTTCAGTCAGTCTGCCTATTCTGCTCCCCACTCTGTCTCTGGTGAATCCTCTCACCACCACCCCCCACACACACACACCTCTGGCCTACTCCTCAGCTTGTATGCACAAATAAATATATCTTAAAAAAAAAAGTTCTTCTAACTTCCTAAAAATGAGTGTATTATTTGTTGCCTGTTGGGACTGGCAGTTACTAACGTATGAAACATGATAATTTTGTTCTTTTTTTTTTTTAAGAGTTGAAGTAAAATAATCCTCCCAAACATTTTTTTTCTGAGATTTTTATAAGTCATAACTAAAAGGATACCTTCAATATTACCCAACATTCTTTAAGCACCCATGTAATTACTTCCTCCATAAGTCCAAGAATACATGGAAGAAAACACAGGCACTGAGCTCCTTGACACTGACCTCAGAGATGTCTTTGGGAACTCTACCCCAAAGCCAAAGGAAACAAAGGGAAACGTAATCAAATGGAGCTATGTCAAACTAGAAAGCTTCTGCACAGCAAATGAAACTATAATCAAAACAAACATACAGAGGCCTCCCTGGTGGCGCAACGGGTTAAGTGCAGCACTGTGGAACTGTCACTGTCGGCAGCTGTGTTGCAGTTTAGATGCCCGGCCAGGGAGATTCCCACATGGCGCAGCAAACCTCTCCTGCCTTGCCCACTGCTCTCCTCAGCAGTGTATTTTGGTCGATCTGCCTGTTCTGCTCCCCACTCTCTCTGGTGAACCCTTTCACTGCCCCACACCTCTGGCCTGCACCCCAGCATGTATGCAAAAGTAAATTTAAAAAAAATCTTTAAAAAACAAACAAAAATACATCATACTGAATGGAAGATGGTATTTGTAAATCTCACAAGGGATTAATACCCAAAATATAAAGAGCTCACAAAGCTCAACAAGAAATAAACAGATAACCTAACCATAAAATGGACAGAGAATGTGAACAGACACTTCTCCAAAGAAGACATACATAGATAGCACATGAAATGATGTTCATCATCTTTTATTAAGAATTGAACATGTGAATGAACTAACTAAAACAAAGATTTCAAACTATAAGACCAAATTAGTGGTTACCAGAATGGAAGAGTTAAGGAGCGTTTATAAATCAGATAAAAGGGGTCAACTGTATGGTCATGTATAGAATTGAACTTTTGGTAAACTTAATGTGGTATATACAGACACTGATAATAATGCCCTCCCCGCAAAAAAAACTTGTATAATGCAATGTCACTTAAATAATTTTTTTTTTTTTAGAAACTAGTTTTTATTCCACTTTGCTGTCTTTTTATTCTTTTTCAGTCAGGTGATCATCGAAACTCTTTTGGAGTAAGGAGATAATATAGGCTAATTAATATTTCCATATAAAAATGGTGTAGATCAGCATTAAGATTATAGAAAAGAACTAAGAATCCAAGGTTCAAAAGGGCTCACTTGAAAAGAAGCCCCCGAGGCTAAGTGCCAGGAGGAAGGGTCCCACTCCACAGGCCCTGGAGACATCACCTGCTCTTTCTCTCCATCCCCTAGATGAAGCCTCAGTCCTGGATATGACACTATTTCTATTTTCTGTTCCTTCAGTTCCCCCATGGGGCTTGACAGACATTTAGGAAAGGCCCAAACTTACTCTTGGTGTGGGGCTCCTGTCTTGGTCAGCAAGGTCAGCACAAAAAACATGAAAATCACGAAGACTGCAAGACCAACCCAAAATCCAATCACAATGGAATCTGCAAGACAATACTGCAATTAGTATTCCTTGGCAGCTAAAACCTTGAACATTCAAGGAATCTGACCTCTTTGGTACATGAAACTAGAGAGGAAATTAACAATCTGATGAGACATCTTGACCCTTCAGTCAACTGGAGAGAGATCAGATGTAGGCGTATGGGTAAGGGCAGATTCTTTGTCACGTCTAGGTTTGATATCTCAGGTAACACTATGAGAATTCACCCCTCATGGTTTCTATGTCCCAGTGAAGAGCCTAGGACAGAATATAGACCATCTAGGTCCCCAAGATTCCACTGAAGTTAAAAATACTACAGTATGAAATTTAAAATGAATTCTAATTCAAGTCAACAAAATTTGATATTTTCATTAATGTACATGCTGGAATAAATCAGGTCCTCATTACTTTCTGCAGAAATCATACAAATAGTTTCCAGAGTGTCCCCCACATCTTCTATATTTCTCTATGCTTCACATCTGTATGAACAGTCATGAGATTTTGGGGGATGGGAATGAGACTGGATTTTCTTTTTTTTTTAAGATTTATTTATTTATGCATACAAGCTGGGGTATAGACCAGAGGTGTGGGGCGGAGAGAGGGTTCACCAGAGACAGAGTGGGAAACAGAACAGGCAGATCAGAAATACACTGCTGAGGGGAGCAGCGAGAGAGGCAGGAGAGGTCTGCCGCACCATGTGGGATTCTCCCCAGCCGGGCGACGAACTTGCATCAAGCACTGCCAACAGCTCCACAGCGCAGCGCCCAACTGCTGCGCCACCAGGGAGGCCCCTATTCTTAAATGTAAGTGTCCTTTTTAAAGATTATCCCAGAAAAAACACTAGATTAGAGCATCAAAGTGAATTAAGGGGGGTGAATTCACCCCTTGATAGCAAGTCTCCCACTAGCTAACCAATGAGAGTGCATGGGGTTCCATGTGCTTTTCTTTTTGCCACACACACACACAAAAAAAAAAAAAACCAAAAAACTTGAGCAGACATCAATAAAGGAATGAGTGAAAGCATTTAATTGTTATTATCTACTTCAGGGTTAATGAAAGGTACATGGCTTCTTTAATGAATTTTTTAAGGAACAAAAGACAGAAAACCTTAAGGAACCAAGTAACTCCAAAGCCTTTTACAGCCTTGATGGAAAACCAGCCTGAGTACCATGGCCCACCCCTCTAACTACCCATCCTGGTCCTCCACTCAGCCACCAGCAAACAGTGGTGTTGGCCCCTCAGGGACTGCGCATAAAGTCAGGCATCTTGAGGTCCTTTTGGCAACAGGTAAAAAGGACAAAAGCTAAACTGAGTAATTAGCTAGAATAGGATGTTGAGCAAGATGGAGACTCAAGGTTCCATATTCTTCCCTTCTTCCATGGATGCGCCAAATACACAGCTTACACTTGGAGTGGTTCCCTCTGGATTCTCTCGTGTGGGCTGAGCAACTCCTGCACATGGAGCAATGAGTAGGAAAGGCTGAGACACACTCTTCCCACAAATCCCTCTCCCAGCACAGTGCCCCACAATCAGGAGAAAACCCACAATGCCCACCTTCTCCCTGAGGAGCAAAGGGATTGGAGCACACATCTAGAGCCCTGACTTTTTAAGACTCACACCAGAGATGACCCCAAAACAACTAACTCTGAAAGTCAACAGGGCTTGGGTCCTCAACAACCCATAGGCTGTAGCATACAAAGAAACAGTCTTACTGGGCTCAAAAGTCCTCACAGCAGCTACCTCCCAGGATCCACTGCAGAGGGAGCCAGCAAAACACCCTTCCATCTTACTCAGAAAGTGGTTTCTCTACATACTTTAAAAGCTCACACTGAAGGAAATGCTATAGAGCAGTCTTCAATCATAACAGAAAGAAAAAATGGGGAAGGACTGAAAGCAGTGCAAATGTGTGTGAATCTAAATAAGTCATGACTCTGTAAAACAAAAAGAGAACGTGTGATGTCTGTAGATCTATCTATACATCTATATGTATAGACACACAAAGTTATTACTATTCCATTTTTAAAAAGAAAAAAAATTCTGCCACTTGAGACAACACAGATGTACTTGCAGGGTATTATGCTAATTGAAATAAATTGGGTAGAGAAAGACAAATACTTCATGGTATCATGTATATGTGAAATCTAAAAAAAAAAAGTCAGACTTAGAAAGACAAAGAATAGAAAAGTGGTTGCCATGAATTGGTGTTATCGGGGAGAGGGAAAAAGAAAATAAAATAAAAAGGTCTAAGATGAATGATGTTTAAGGACCTAGTAGTTGATAATACTGTATTATGTGAGGGCTCCCTGGTGGCGCAGCGGTTGAGCACTGAGCTGTGGAACTGCTGGCAGCTGTGACGCGAGTTCGACACCCGACCAGGGAGATTCCCACATGGTGCAGCAGACCTCTCCTGCCTCGCCCGCTGCTCCCCTCAGCAGTGTATTTCCGTCGATCTGCCTGTTCTGCTTCCGAATCTGTCTCTGACGAACCCTCTCGCTGCCCCACACCTCTGGCTTGTACCCCACCTTGTATGCATAAATAAATAAATCTTTAAAAAAAAATACTGCATTATGTAATTGCAACTTACAAGAGTAGAATTTAAGTATCTCACCAAACAAAGTAAAGATAAACTGTGAAGCAACGACTGCAAATTAACCCAGTGGGAATCCTTTAACAGTGTATTAATCTATTGAATTATCACGTAATATAATTGTATATATATTAAATTTATAATTATATGCAATGAAGGTGGAAAAAAAAGTAGAAAGTCCTTGCACGGGAGCAGCAGGTGGGAGTGAGGGCTCAAGAATACAAAGAGCAGAGGGGCAAAGAGCAGAGGGGCAGGGGCCTAGACATACTAAACTGCTTATTTCATCTCCCTTTTATTTCCTAATATGTCCCATTAATTTGGATCAGATAAGAACCTAAATTTTCCTAGTGCTGTGTATATTTATTCTGAAACAATCTAACATCTCTGCAATTTTTATGGGGTGACCACAACAGGGCCTGGGGGTGGGCAGCATGTGCTGCTTATTATATCACCCCTACTTAAAAAAACAAAGATGCTTCATATAGGCCAGCTGGCATTTAGCTAAGACTCGGGTTAAGCAGTAAATTCTCATAGGCTGACACTTCTTGCTCTGTGCTAGACCTTAATTACTCCAGTAACATGAAACACCGTTCATGCCACCAACAGAGTTAGGACTGACTGCAGTCTAGTCTCTGTAATGAAAAACACATGTCGTAGACAGTTTTCCACAGCTCTGCGAAGACCTTTGGGGCCACTGACGATGCACTACAAATAAAGGGGTGCTTTAAATAATAGTTCTAGATTCTATCTTTGGACACTGAAAATGGCATTGGTTTATATTCTCCCATTTTGATTTTTAAAGTTCTTCTTCACTCAGGATCACCAAGGCCCTTAGGTAATACCATCCCTGACTAAGCAGTCAGAATTTGGAGGGGGTGTTTTCTGGGGCTTTGGGGTTAGGAAACAAGGTTTAGTAAAACAATCAAACAGTCAGGAAAGGTAATCACTAGAGATTCCACAGGTTAAGGAAAACAGACATTATGTTCAAGAGGGGAATGACACGAGACTTACATTTATGAGCTTTCAGTCCTTCAAAGGAAACTGGTCCAATCTCATAATACTCATACTCCCAGGTGTAATCAGAATTAGATTGCTGAGATGTTCTGTTAGAGAGTAGCCTGTGGGCAGACATCTCCATCCTGCAAAGAGGAAGAAAGACAAGTTCAGAGCTGGTTAATCATCCACAACTACATGTTACTCTAAATGTTCCAGACCACATTCAAGAAAGAGTCCAGCAGGAGAAGTCCTCGAGGATCTGACCACCAGGCTGGGGAAAGGCTGTCACTGAGGCCCAAGTCTCATGCCTTTTGGTCATTATCTCTCTGCTAGAGTGGGAGATTTTGAAACCGAACTCTTGTGTTGTTGTTGTTGCCCCCCAGTACATAACCCACTGTCTAACTCATAATCTTACTTTCAATAACTAACAAAGGAAGTTATTAATCTCTGAGCTCACAACTTCAGCCTCACCCTCCTTACCTGCATGAATATGTAAGGAACCTACAGAGAATAAATGAAATCAGTCTCAGAAGTACTCTAGCTCAGAGTACATCTACTGAGCACCTACTTTGCAACAATAAAGACATGCAACCTGAATCTAATGAAATGGATTGGAGAAAAGAGACGTGGGCCCACAATGTTGCATAATGGGAGAAGATCCTTAATGGAGGCCTGATCTGTGGGCACTGCCTACTCCTGAAATTTGTCCTCTCTACAGGATGTCCAAAGTATTTTCTTTGTGATGAGTTTGGGTTAGAAAAAAACTAAATTCTGTGAGAGATGAGATTGCCCTGTGCAGCACAGATGCCAAAGTGACAAGTCAACAGAGCATCCGTTGTAAGACACTGTCCATGGTGGTGGCAGCAGGAGGCATCTGAGATACAGACCAGGACCCCACAGATCTTCCCTCATAATGGGGAAAACAAGTCCAATTGACAAATAACACAATTATAAGAGAAAATTTGATTGAAATGCCAGCTGAAACCCAGATTCACTGCCACTAGGTTCCACCAATATCTTTATGAAATTCCCATTCCCACCCCACCAAAGGTCATGTCACCCAAGGTCATCTAGAGGGCACAATCCCAAGGGAAGCCGAGGCAAAATCATCACCTCCCCTGGGCCCCACAGAATGAGTCTTTTACTGCTCCCTCTTCCTTTTCTCCCCATCCCCAATCTCAGACCCCATAGAGCAGACTCCAGCCCCTCAACATCATACTGTAGTTCAACAGATGCTGTGCTCTGTTGACACTATGCCAATATCAGGACTGGAGGGTGTCTCTGAGTGCCCAGCCAGTTGAGTCATTCTCCCAAAGGTAGAAGAGCACATACCAATTCTCATTTGGGAATGAAAATTACACACATTTCAAAAAAAGCTGACCTTTACCTATTCAGCAACCTTTCAAACACCAGCACAAAAATTAAACAATTACCATCATCTTCAGCCTTCCTATTATTTGAACAAGAAGCTATTTCCTTCAACAATGAAATAAATTTCCTCAGGAAATGAAAATTAACAACTCCAACCTAAGAAGCACTATCCTCACTTACGAGCTCTTCCTGCAGAAGTATGTGTGAGAGGAGAAGCTCTGCAGCTGCAGGATCCAGAAATAAAGGAGAGATTAGAATAAATACAATTTCCATTTTGAAGAAGAAAGTCATACCACACAGGAAAAGGCATCAGGTTTGAAGTAGGAGACCAGGATCTTCTTTGCTCTCCCTCCATTTGCTGTGTTGCCAAATGAGAAACTTCACCTGTCCCAGCCACACCCTCATCTATAAATCTGACCAACCTCATTTATTCAGGAAATGGTCTGGCTCCCCAACATCACCCACTTGGCCCACTTTTTAAGCTTTCTAACTTTTTCTGTTTCTTCTTTTACTAACCATGCTTACCATTAATTCAATCCATTCTTCACATATCATGACATGTTTTTAAAAAGACAAAAGCCCTGGTCACTCCTTTGTTTAATACTTTTAATGCCTTCCCATTACTCTACAGACAAAGTATGAAATCCTTAAAATGTCCTACAAAGTCAAAGGGCCCTTCTGTCTCCTCTTGACCTGCCTTGAGCGCTGTCAAGCTGTGCGTGCTTTGACTGTTCAGTTCCTCAGGTACTTCATGTTCTCTGCTACCCGCACACATACTGTCCGCACCCCCAGAGAAGTGATCGCCCCACACCCCCATCTTTCCCTGCACATGCTCTTCATGTATCTCAGGAGCAGGCAAATCCAATTCACTCCCTGTTGGTGTACAGACTGCAAATAAAGAATGTTTACATGTTTAATTGTTGAGAAAATTACAGTAGTAATATTTTGTGATAGGACAAAATTATATGAAATTTAAATATTGGTGTCCATAAAGTAAGTTTTATTGGAACTCTGCTACCCTTGTTTGATTTGTATTTTTTATGGCTTCTCTGGCTCTACAACAGCAGAACTGAGTACTTGTGACAGAGGAAGTGTGACCCCAAAACCTAAAATAGTTACTTTCTGGTATTTTATAGAAAACATTTGCCAATTTTTTTCCTCTGGAGTCATGAAAATAATGATCTGAGCTTCATTTTCCCATCAGCCAAACGGTGAACAGTACCTACTTTGTCATATTGCTATAAAGGTTAAATGTGACACTGCATGAAATGTGAGTCACTAAGACTCAGGTCAAGGTCAATAAAAGGTAGCCAGCAGTCGCCAGACTGTTGTCATTAGCTGGGAAATGCTAGTCTGGGATCGAGAACCTTGGTTCATTCCTCAGACAGCAGCGACTCTGCTGGCAACCATTTCCTATCAGATTCACCAGGTGATTAAATGAGCTATGTGCACTAGACAAAAGAACAAAATTATAACAAAAAACAGTAAAGGTCAATCATTTAGATGGTGGAACAGTTATAATGAAAAAAATGTACATCTTGGGATTCATGTTTTTCCATCAAGTCATAAATAAAGTAATAATCTCTTATTTTTTTAAGGAAAGTAAGATGAAATCTGGCTTGAACATTTCATTTTTGTAGTCACTGTAATAAGCAGAGGGGGACACCAGGCTTCATCCATGTGTCAAAACTGGTAACAGAAAAAGAGCACAGGGCCCATAAAGTCACACGGGCAATAAAGATGGGAGTGTGCTCCATCTCGTCTAAACAGCACCCCTCGCAGCCACACTGCTCTCCACATCTGGGCACAGAGGTGTCCCCCACTTGACTGTCCTGGCCCAGAGGCCCAGCGGGGTGAGGAAGGATTACCAACCACCGTCAGAGTCCACTTACCTAGAGAAACTACATGTTCATTTCTTTTTCTCTCCCTTACACTATTCCTAGTCATCTAAATGAAACTGTAAGGAATGGATAGAGAAACCAAATGGTTATGAAAGTTGCAAATGCAAATTTCCTGGAAGTGGAAAGTGTTTCCTTTAATAGTGAGGTAAAATCCTGACAAACACCTGAAGAGTGAGTGACTAGTGGCACCTGCTTGTCAGAGGCGCTCGAGAGATGCAGAATAAAAGGGAGAAGCCAAGGAGCCACAGCCAGGTGGCCCTCAATTAAAAGAAGGGGCTTCTGCTTTCATTGGCTATTTCCTCTCCAATCTCATATCCCAAAGGTAGGTTTGGAGGACTCTAGAACCTCTGATGTGTCCTATTTAGCAGTCACCTAGCACCCTTGAAAAAAGTCATGGGGCAGTATTTTTTAAGTCACAAATGAATCACCTTGGGCCATCAAATGCACAAGGACAAGCAACAAACAGAAGACTGTAGTGAAGCAGCACTTTGTATAATATCATTAGCAGAGGCCAGGTTGCCTACCTGAGCTCTGTGAAAACCAGCCGGCACCGTCCCCCCATGCAGGAGCTGCCTGTCTGGGTAGCGGCCCCAGAGGCTGATGTTCTCAGCACAGTGAGGGATGTCTGGGCTGCTCCACACAGGGAGGGCTGGCAGTTTGGCACCAGGGGGATTACTCACCAGGGTGCCGCAAAGCTGGCAGCTGCTCTGTCCTGAACATAGCCAACAGGAGACGTAGAGCTGCAAGGGGAAATGTCTCCTGTGCCTCTATTGCTCCTGAGCACCCCAGCCCTGAGATTTCCTTATGTGAGATTTCTTCATAATAGTAGCTTCTTTCAAAGGAAACATACCCTGAAGAGGCTTCCTGAAGCAGCACAGGGATGAACTGCTCTTTTGAGCCCCTGATAGTACCCTTGCCAGCAACAGTAATGAAAAATTACTCTGCACCTGAAAGCCACACCTGCAAAGGAATTTTACCTTTTCCAGGGGGACAGGGGGTAGTTTATGGGGGGAGGGGGTGCAGGATCTCAAACTCAAGCAGAAAAAATGCCATTCACCTTTTGTTGCTGTCTAAACACTACCCTTCTCCCATCCACATGCCCCACACTTTCACCCCTCTGACTGTCCAAGCTTTCCTCCTCCAACTCAGATTCCCACACAACTCCTGGGTACTCTCCTTCCTAAAAGACAGAAACTCCTACCCCCATATTTGGAGAGATGTACAAAGACATGGAACCTCCTATGGAGGAATAATAGACTCTTCAATATCCGTGGTGGGTCATGTTATGTACACATGCTATGAAGGCTGATTACTTGGAATTGGACAATCTTTATAATTTTTATTAAGGTAACATTGGTTTACAACACCGTGGGATCCCACCTCTTCAGATGTATGTTACCACACCACACCCACAACCAAGGCACCAAGTGGGTACTGGACAATCTTTATTTCCATGTTAAGTGGTAAATATCAGCAGATGAGTTGGCTAAGTGACCACCAACTCAGGCATAGGGAACTAGCCCATTAAGGAAATATCCAGAAGATGCCCATAAACCATGAAAAATGAATGCTGCACACACACATACACACATACACACACACACAGAGATACAGCCAACAGGAACACTGTTGACAACCACTCTGAGAAGCTGCCTCAAAGACACACACTGACCAGATTGTGTGGAGAAAGATCCAATGAACCATTCAGATTTGAAGGTTCAGAGCAGACCTTCTTCAGAAGTTTCACTTTGGCATGTGGATTTTTTTTTTAGATCTATTTATTTATGCATACGAGAGCTGGGTTGTAGGCCAGAGGAGTGGGGGGCAGGGGGAGCAAAACAGGCAGATCGACTGAAGCACACTGCTGAGGGGAGCAGCTGGGAGACAGGAGAGGTCAGCTGCGCCATGGGGGAAGCTTCCTGGCCTGATTGGACCAGCGCTGCAGTGGCTGCAGTGGCTACGGGTAGCCTCATAGTGCTGAGACTTAACCCCTTGCACCACCAGGGAGGCACTGGCATGTGGATTATTTGAATTTGAGGTCAATCAAAGCTCTGTAGGCACATGAGAAATTTGACCAGTCCCTTAACTACCTAGAACAGTGAAAACTGGACTACCAAGAATAAGATTTTTACAAGAAATAAACTTTCTATCAGAGAAACTTATCTATATGGCAGAGCCATCATGATTACAGAGCATCTGGTCTTTATCATGAGACCCTTCCCCATCCCTGAAGCCCTTAAAATAACATCCTTATATTGTGCCTTTGGAAACCTATGACTTTAGCATCTACATCTACGTAGATTCTCCACGTATAATTAAATTTGTTCTCTTCTCCTACTAATCTGTCTAATATTAACTTGACTGCTTAAAAAAACACTGTCTGGTTCCCCAGTTTACTTCCTTTTTATAGGTTCATATGAACCACTACCTCCTACTTGCACTGGTCACTTTAGTTCTCGTTTCCAAAGCCTTTTTCTGTGAATGCTTTTTTTGGGTCAGGAACTTCTTTCCCCTGAGGTGAGGATTTTTATTTCCTACAATCAATTAGGTTATACTTTAGGGAGGTTAGCATCTTCTCCGGGTAACTGCTACCTTGTCACATGAGTGCACATCTTACTTGTGAATTCTGACACTCTGACAGCCAATTCAGCCAAGAAACATAGTGTGTGTGTGTGTGTGCGCGCGCGCGCACACACACACACACACACACACACACACATCCCTCGTCCTCTTTTCTCTACTGGACACACTTGGTAAATTTCTCTATACTGTCAAGTTGTATGCTATTCCCTGTTATCTCCTAGAACCAGCTGGTTACCCAGCAGGCCTCAAAACCATGACACAGTGACAGCTGAAATTCCGGATGCCTCTCTCCACTTTTCCAGGGCAGAGCAGCCATGTCTTCCAGGAGCAAAACACAGAACAAAAAGTGTTTCTAAGTCAGAAGACTTCCTCCATTCTAAAATCAATAAAGTAATGCCAAGGGAAGAACAACTTCCAAAATCAGAAACAGGCCTTAATATTAGGCGTACATCGATATTCAGTCAATACCTGAATCAGAGAGAGACTCAATTAACAAGTTGTCATCCTTTCTCTACCAACAGGGCACCTCAAAGAGGACAGGAGTTTGGGCTCCTTAAACTCCCTCCTCCAGTTACACCGTGGACATCCACGTGTTAGTAAAAAGGCTAGAAAGTGATTTTAAAGTTAACATTTCCTGGCTCTGTGATAGTTCTTGGTTCGGAACAGTGAATACTTCTTGTGAGACTGACTACATGCTGGGGCACGGCGATATCGTTGGGCCTACTGGAGATGTCCTTGGAGATGGTGCCAGGTCGTTGCAATGAACCATCACAGGGGCTGTGAAAGGACTGTCTGGACCAGCCCTCTAGTGGCCTTCTCATACCCCTGGCCTCTTTGCCATAAATACCACCATGCCAGGAACCTCCCCTGCTTTCTCATCTGTTTATTCAGCAACTCAAACTAGACCTCTCTCATAGCAGACAAGCAATAAATACTTGTGGAATCAGATTCTCAGGATATTGAGAAACTACAAGATTGTCTTCCTTTACTCATCTTCTCAACCCTGAACCTGACAGCAGAGTTCTCCCATTCTGACTGAGACCTCACTTGGCCTTTAAGGAGAACAACATGTCCCTACAAGGAAAAACACTCCAAAAAGAAGCTTGAAAGGATTTACCAAGAAGAGAGGAGGCATGGCTCTGAGATATGTGTGGGGGTGGCAGGCACACTGACCCCAGGAACCCCACTATGGTCCCAGCTCTGTAGATTTAGGAAGCTGGATTTTCAGTCCTTCAGGAGTGATCAAGCTGTCCTGAATTGAGTCATACTAACTAAACGTAGAAAAGTGATTTAGAACCAGACCAACAATTTGTTGAATTAGAATAAGGAATAGCCAAACAGACCAGGGTACATTTTGCACATGAACAAAACTGAAGCCAGAAGATTAACTGACTGATGTGGAATCAGAGTGAAGGAATTACACAATAATAGAAAATATAATGATGCAACATATATGTAATTATAATAAAAATAAATACAATAAAATAACTATCCTGCTAAGCATGTATCAGGATGCTATGTGGCTGGTCTTACATCTCAGCACTGACGTCCTGCAGCAGCACAAAGCGAGGCCATTCCCCTGGAGAGGTTGAGCTCCTTACAAGGAAATGTTACAGGGTTAACTCCTACCCCTTTTGTTTCCTAGGTCTGAACTTCAAAAAACTCTAGGCACGTTGCAGGCACCAGTAGAAAGGCAACTACATTATAGTTAGATTTTCTGGGTTCCCATCACAGCATTTATTCTTTGTTCTATTCCAGCATTTTCAGTAAAAGTATGCCTAAAAGAATCAGACTCAAGACAAAGAAGCAATAATCAAAAAGCAGTGCTTCAAAATGAGATACCACTTCACACCCAGTAGGATGACGAGTATGTAAAAATGGAAAACCAAAAAAAGAAAAAAAAAGTATTGACCAGACTGTAGATAAATTGGAATCTTATGTAATGCTGTTGAGTGCATAGCCTTTATGAAAAAGAGTGCAGCATTTCCTTAAACATCTAAACACAGAATTACCTTATGAGTCAATAATTCCACTTCTGGGTATATAACCAAAAGAACTGGATGGAGGGACTCAAGTATTTACACATAAAAGTTCATAGCAGAATTAGTCACAATAGCCAAAAGGTGGAAGTAAACCAAATGTACATTAGCAGATGAATGGATAAATACCATACGCAAATACCTTGGAAAACTGCATATTCAGCCTTAAAAAGGAAATTTTCATACTACAACACGGATAAACCTTAACATGGATAAACATTACACCAAGTGAAATCAGTCAGACACTAAAGGAAAAATACTGTATGATTTCACTTAAATGAGTTAGCTTGGGGCCCGGCCCCCCTGGTGGCGCAAGGGGTTAGGTCTCAGCACTATGAAGCTATTGGCAGCCACCGGAGCAAATTCAATCCCCAGCCAGGGAGCTTCCCACATGGCACAGCAGACCTCTCCTGCCTCACTGGCTGCTACCCTCAGCAGTGTACTTCAGTCAATCTGCCTGTTCTGCTCCCCACTCTGTCTCTGGTGAATCCTTTCACCCCTCCATACCTCTTGCCTACACCCCAGCTCTTGTATGCATAAATAAATAAATCTTTTTAAAAAATGAGTTAACTTGTCTAATAACTTCATAGAGACAGAAAGTAGAATGTGGGCTCTCAAGGGCTAGGGGAAGCGAGGAATGGGGAATTATTGTTTATTGAGTACAGTTTCAGTTTGGAATTATGAAAAGTCCTGGATGACTACACAACAATGTGAATTTAATGTCAGAATTGCACACTCAAAAACAGTAAATTTCAAGTTCCGTGTATTGTACCATAGTAAAAAAATAGTTCTGCATTTTTAAAATCACAAAAAGCAGCATTTCCCAACAAATCTACTTGGATGGGAAGGGTAACCGAAAACAAAAGACAACCTGAAGGTTGAAAAGTGGCCCTGGGTCTCCAAGCACCCTCCCCTGGGGGGGCCTGTCCTTCCATGGCAAACTTCCAGAAACCAGCTTTACTCTTTCAAGAGCCCCGAGGCAATTCTACACCATATAAAAGGAATACTCTGTTCAGACCATGAGCACACCCCTTCTCCATACCAGGGAGAGTCCTAAAAACTGGGAGGGCATTTGTGCTATGCCAGTCTGGTCTTCTCACCCTACAGATCCTGGAAATATACTGACTGTTCCTAAAACTCTCCTTTTGAGAAGCTCCACCTCTGTCTCCCTCCATTTGCCCACCTCATTTTCATAGAAGTCCATCATAAGTCACAAAGCTTCCATGGCCTTCTCATGGATTACATTTAAATCTGTTGTTTCCCAGTGACAGAAAGGAAGCACCTTAATCTCATGAAGTAATTTCCAGACTACATGGAATATTTTCTTGAGATCAGCTTGATTTCATGGACTTGAAGCATGGCTGCTGACATTTTTATTTTGCCAAGTAGGGAAAATATTTTATAACAACCATCATTAACAATGATTGTTTCCTAGAAAAATGGGCCTCCCTGGCGGCGCAGTGGTTAAGCGCTGCACTGTGGAGCTGTCGGCAGCGGCGAAGTGAGTTCAACACCCAGCCAGGGAGATTCCCACATGGTGCGGCAGACCTCTCCTGCCTCGCCCGCTGCTCCCCTCAGCAGTGTATTTCTGTTGATCTGCCTGTTCTGCTCCCCACTCTGTCTCTGGTGAACCCTCTCGCTGCCCCACGCCTCTGGCCTGTACCCCAGCTTGTATGCATAAATAAATAAATAAATCTTTAAAAAAAAGGTCACCTTAACTACCCTTCAAGTAGGGAAGACAAAATTCACAACAAAGGCAATCCTCTGCAAGAAAGAGAGCTGCAAGTCCAGCTTCAATATTTTCACAGCAACAGACACTACCTTGTCTGCATCACAGTGCCTCTGTCCACTGCATTCAGGTGACAACTACCTGCAGCGGCTTAAATATTCACTCTCTCTGAGAACAAAAGAAAATTGCCTACCAAATCTATGATTCTGTAAGTTAATAAAACACCACATTGCTCTCCACTTGTATCCCAAACTCAATGGTGTTTGTCCATTTGTAAAACTTGTGTGCGTGTGCGTGTGTATGTATGTACAGTGCAAGATGGATTAAAGTACATGGTGCCAGCTTAATCCTCAGCATCTCAGAATGTGATTGTATTTGGAGACAAGGTCTTTAAAGAAGTGATTAAGTTAAAATAAAGCTGTTAGTGTGGGTTCTAATCCAATACCACTTGTGTCCTTATAAGAAGAGATTAGGATACAGAAGAGACACCAGAACACTTGTGCATGAGCAGTGACCATGTGAAGAGAGGACAAGGGGACAGCCATCTGCAGGCAAGGCGAGCAGTCTGCAGCAGACCCTTCCCTCATGGACCTCAGAGGAAACCAACCCTACTGCCATTTGATCTTGGGCTTCCAGTCTCTAGAACTGTAAGAAAATAAATTGCTGTTGTTAAAGGCACTCAGTCTTTGGCATTTTGCTATGGCAACCTTAGCAAACTAATATAGATGCTATAATTTTTAAAGTCCAATGTTCTCTTTGATGAATTCACTAGATAAATTTTCCTGCAAAATCCATTAAAAATGACTTCCTTTTGAACTCTCCTAAACTGCTGGTGGGAATGCAGGCTGGTCCAATCACTATGAAAAACTGTGTGGAGGTTCCTCAGACTACTAAAAATGGGCCTTCTATATGACCCAGCAATTCAACTTCTAAGAATCTACCCAAAGGACACAAAAACATTAACTCAAAAGGATACCTATTTATTTACAATAGGTAAGATATGGAAACAACCCAAATGTCCCAAAACAGATGACTGGATCAAGAAGATGTGGTACATATACACAATGGAATATTACTCAGCAATCAAAAAAAGATAAACTCATGCCATTCCCAGCAACATGGGTGGAGCTGGAAGGGATTATGCTCAGTGAAATAAGCCAAAAGGAAAAGTATCAGATGGTTTCACTTATAGAAGGAATGTAGGGGAATCAAATAAAGGATCAGGAAAAAAATAATTGTAATAAATTAAAAAACAAAAGTAACAGCAACTATAAATCAGAGACATTCTGCAGGGGAGGGAGGAGCACCAGGGACTACGGTGATGGTGCACGGGTGAATTGGTGGTGGGAAATTTACAGGAACTATGCCTGAGAGGAGAAAGCACACATTGTACAAAAGGGAAGAATGACGTAAAATATATATATATATATATATATATATATATATATATAAATGCAACACCATATTAAAATTAAAAAATAAATGACTTGCCTTTTCCCAATCATTCTTACTATTACTAAACACGGAATATAGTTTTAGAAGAAAAAATTTCAAGATGCCATTAATCTATCCTATTATATGGCATATTCAATAAGTATATTTTTATGTTGTCCTCAACACAAGGTGTGTCCTTCAAAAAGAAATAGCTTGCACCAGTTTAGAACATGCTAAAATTGGCATGAGTCAGTGCAACCCAACTAAGATCTAAACACTATGAAAGACTAGTGGAGGCTGTAAAATAAAGGCCTGGACCCACAAAGAATTCTGGCTTCTATTTGGAATCATCCTCTCCTCATTGAACTTCATCCTGAGAGAGAGGGTGGAAGGGAGTGGAAGGGGAGGATAAAGGAGAGAGAGGGAAGTTGGGGGAGAGAAAAGGGGCAGGAGAGAGGGAGGGAGGGGAGAAGCAACAGAAATAATTGACACACACAGGCAACAGTTGCAGCAGGATCCTTAAGAAAGGAAGGGGCCTCCCTGGGGGCACAACAGGTTAAGTACCAGTTCAATGGCCAGGGAGCTTCTCACAGGGCACAGCAGACATCTCCTGCCTCGGCCACCGCTCCCTTCAGCAGAGTATTTCGGTAGATCTGCCTGTTCTGCTCCCCACTCTGTCTCTGTTGAGTCCTCTCTGGCCTACACTCCAGTTCTTGAATGCATAAATAAATTTTTTTTTTTTTAAAAAGGAAGGGTCATTAAGGCAGGGGGGCAATGTTCAAAGATGATGCGCGAGGCTTTGCCCACTCCACTCTGGCCAGATCTGCCACCCCTCCTCTCCAGATTCCCACCTGCCTTTGAGGGTAGGGCTCAGTCACCACTTTCCCAGCGGAGTCTCATCCAACTGGTTCAGTTCCACTGGGGCCTTCTTCCTCCTCTCAATTCCCATCAAATGGATCACTTGAATCTCTCACTTTAAGAATCAGAGAGAATAAGCAGACTCCCTAAGGATCACACTTTGTCTCTCACTGAAACCTCAGACTTATTTATATAGCTGCTATTACAAAACAGTAAATTATCATTTTAACAGTTCCAAGGAATCGGCTACTTTTCCTGTTTTAGTTGGTGGAGTTTTTGAAACAATAAACCCTAGGGAGAGCCAGACTGGCCACATCTTAATTTACTTCCAGCATGATTTGGCAAACCAGCCTACTTTGTATTTACTGCTCATGGTCTCTCTCTTCAAGCAGAACACACTGTTCTTTACAGTCCTAAGCTGAATCACTCTTTTGACAAACAAGCATAAATGAGAAGATTTCAACCTCTGTTCCACAGAAAAGGAAATTTAAACTAAAGCAACGATTTATTTAACAACTGGAGGTAGAGATGCAGGAAGTTACACTTTCAAATGATCACTTACCCCCCTAGGTCTGGGATTCTTTTCTAGTTCCCCCACCTACTCAACCCACTAGCCCCTTGGTGCAGTCCCTGATTAGAAGCAAACCAGAGCTTGTGGTGCAAGGGCAGCCAGGCTCCAGGATGCCTGAGGCCCTTCCCACTTGCAGGGGAGCTGGCCGGAAGAGAGCCAGAGAGGGGCTTGTACAGCAAGGGGCAGAAAGTAGGCTCACCCCCCTGTTTGCTAGGACCAAGCACATCAAATACACCCCAAAGTCTCGGGGCACAACTGGTTCATCCTCCTGGAGCAAAACTTTCAAGAGACGACTTGGAGGATTATTTTCTTGTAGTAAATAAATACAGGTATGTTAGAGTGTAAACTGCAAATACCAAATGAATGTTCAAGATAAACGTATATAAGCTTCTGGCAGCCTTGGCTTCTAGTTGTCTCCCAGAAACAGAGGTTAACTCTCCTCTCCTATTGAGGTAATTAAGTAGAAATTTTAAAGAAGCACTGGTAGGAATATTTGTAGGTTTATATGATGTCGTTTCCAGATCTTCAGATCTACATCTTAATTTTATATTTTTTCCTCTCCCCCTTACCCCACAATCGCCTTTGTTTTCTGCACAAAGCAGAAAGTTTTTAAGCAAAGCCTCACAAAGGTTTACAGAAAGACAAAGACAAATGATGTTTACAGCCACATATCCTCACTCATCTCCTAAATGTTCTTTTTTGGTCAACCAGAGCCAGCCTGTTAAGTGGCTGCTCTCTCAGTATACCTGGCCTTTGCCTTAATTATTGCTTTTGATGTAACCAAGGACATGCATGAGGAAAATAAATGCCCTTCTGAGGAGAATAATTATTGGAAGCTTATAAATTATTTTCGCTTGAAGGGCTATAAAATTTACTAATGTTCTCTAGTCAGGCAGAAAATTGCATAGATCTTGGTAATAGACACTATCACAGATTGGATATATGGGTTGAAGAATCACATTTGCACCCTAAAATAAGTCAAAAATAATCTGGCCATCCTGTCTGAAACAGGTCCCCCAGACAATAAAAACTTGAACGTATCCCATAAACTGAGGGATCTCTGAAGATAAGCCATGATATGGGGTGATACGATAATCACGTGACAAATTTGTTTTCAACTATGAACAAGACTAATGTACACATTCAAACCCTGGTAAGTTTGTGGGATATTTTTCTTCAAGTACTTATTGTGTTTTTATTTGATGAGCCAGTCTTCCTAAACCTGACTCCTGTGCATTCTGGACTAGTAGATGTTTTCTTTCCTTTTCTAAATGCTCCTCCCTCCAAGTGCTCCTTCATTTGATGTTCACGTATCATCCAGCAAAAAGACTGCAACTCTTCACTATTTCCATCCAAGCATAAATAGAGCCCACTCTGAACAACTTGAGACAAAAACTCATGCAACCTGATCAAATGTGAAAGACAATTTTGGGGGCCTCCCCGGTGGCGCAGCGGTTGG